>JARFXV010001193.1:0-162500 GCA_031761425.1 Cosmopolites sordidus | reverse complement strand
TATTTTAACCCCATATACCAAGTTTCATGATAAAATTCGCATATTTAATTTTTTCATTATTTTGATCTATTCACAAAGGTATTACAAGTTTATTTGTTTAATTTGATAATTAGTGTGCCATGGTGAGTAAAAACTTGACACATTATCAATAGTGTCATGTATTCAAATGTTTCAGTAAAATAAATAGCACTTACAAAGGAATAATTTTTTGGTGATTATTGGAAAACAATTTTTGGTAATTGATCAAATTTAGGAAAAGTATATAACAATAATTTTCATAATACAAATAATACAACTATCAAATGTGATCTCTCCCAACTGGTGCTTTGTCTATTCGAATACATTTTTCGATTCTTTTGTTTTTGTAATAATTTTGTTTATAGACGAAAATAATGACAAAATAAAAAATGCGAATTTTGTCATGAAACTTGGTATATAGAGTTAGAATAATATCCTGAACAACTTTTTCTAATAACTTCTTTCTGTATATCTAACGCGAAGCAAAATATCGAGAATTGACCCTGTTTGTGAATTCCTGGTAGGCTTATTTTTTTATTTATTTATTTATATATTAATATTCATATGCAATATTACAATTTATCGCATACTTTGTATCCTCTTCACCTTTTAATTGCGATAAACTGTATACTTTAAACCTGTAAAGCAATAATTAATATATTGATTTCCTGAAATAATAATTTCAATAGAGAAAACGTTGTTTCAACGAACGTCAAGAACAGTCGGCAATAAAGCGTGTCGTTGGATCTCGCCATCAAGAATAAACTTAATTAGGGAACGCGAATCGCTCAGACCGAAGGCAAACATCCTCCCGCCGACTTACATCAAACTCCTTGTCGGTGTTGTTCGCCCCAAATTTACACTTACATTGCAAATTGCAGTAATAATCATAAATGGTAAGATGGAGTCTGGAAGCGAGCGGCACACGGAGGCCTCCCACTTCGCTCAGTTCAAATAGATTTTCAGATGGTAAGCAGAATAGGTCGGTAACGAATTGAAGTGTGGCGAAGGGTCGGTGAATTACATTGCTACAAACACAACAAGCTGGCAGGAACTGGCTGTAATGTTGGCGAAAAGTTTAGAAAGGTGCTAAGGCCAGCAATCAATAACGAAATAACTGATACAAAGTTATATTAACATATCTTTACCTAATATGTTTAAAATGTTTACAGAAATTAAAACATAATAATTATAAAAAGTGATAGATAACAAAGTATAAAATTGTTTTATTCCTTTTTAAAAAATAAACTATCACAAAGTAACGGACAAATCAATCAATAATAATAATTATAGATAAGAATCTCGAATTTCAAACAAACATTAAAAATAAATATTATATTCTACTTTCATTATTCAGAATCTTTAGCTCAAAAAGTTGAACCCCATATTCTACGGGCAGTAATGGAAAATAAGAGCTAACAAAACAAAGCCAGTTCAACTTTGGTCAACCCTTGGACCGGCGCACTGCGGGGTATTTATTAGGAAAACATGGTCATTAATCGATTTTTTGAACTGCTTAATTTCCCAGCCTAAGTACTTCTGGGAATTCTCAGTTAGTGACCCGAACTATTCTCACCCGCAAATCGGTACCGTTAAATACAGGTACCGACAGGTTAAAATTACATCATGAGAACCATCATCATCATAGTTCAGCCAAGACAGCCGTTGCGTACGGACGTCTCTCAAATCGCTCCGCGGTCGAGTCCGTATAGTTTCCGTTCAGTCATCGCGGTCGCGCCGGAACTTCTCTCGCCAAATTCGCGATGGAATCCGATGGGCGTCGCTACATCACCGCAAACCCAATACACACCTGTTCCAGATAACTCCTGGAAAAATATTTCATGATAAACCTCAATTTCATCAACCTCCTAATAAAAGAAGCGGGTGAAGACGACAAAAGCTTCGCCGTATTTCAAGAAGATATCTCTCAAAAAGCTCAAGAAATATCTGAGCTCACAGCCTCAGTTACCTCTTTAGAGCAAGAAAAAGAAAGACTAGTGGCCACCACCAGGTCGCTGGATGAATTCACCGAGCTTAATGAAAAGCTATCCCATCAAGATCAAGAAATATCCGAGCTTGCAGCCTCAATTACCTCTCTAAAATTAGAAAAAGAAAGACTAGTGGCCACCATCAGGTCACTGGAAACCAAACTTGAAGAATCACTCAAAACCCCACCTACCGTAGACGACCCAGTCTCCGACAACGAAAATGAAGCCAACGATACAGGCCTCACCCCGAATGAAGAAAACCAGATCTCCACAAGAGCAAGACGGTGAAGGAGAAAGAAGGCCAAGACAGCAAGCCGAAGAGGTCGAAACCTTGGAAGCCGCCGTCGAACCGTCCACTTTGACTCCGCCTGAGCCTCCAGTCCCCCAGGTCCTGCTGAACACAGCAGACACAGCCACAATCATCCAGGTGTCAGCACCATCCGCCGGCACCGAAACAAAACCAACCCCGATAATCCTTCGGGACATATCGGTCTTCCTCGAGGTGGCCAAAAAAAGGCCGCCACCTCAAAAAAAGCAACGTGGCCATAGGGCCAGCCAAAACAACTCCGGACGGGGTACTGCTAACCCCCCATTCGGACGAAGACAGAAATGCAATCCTCCAGCATTTCATAGAAAAAGGCTACCGCTTCCACGCCTTTCAAAATAAACCCAAATTCCTCCACGTCCTCCTACGAGAAATAACGGAATCCATCCCGATCGAAAAAATCAGACTAGAGCTGACAAACATGGGTTTCTATTAGAAAAATATCCATGTTATTCAGTTATACAAAGAGCCAAACAAGACTGTTATCCCAAATGCGACGATATTCTTGTTACGTCTACAAGAGCTGAAGTCCAATTACAAACACTTCTTGACCATACTGCATTACGATTGTGCACATTATTAAGAGAAGCTTTTGAAAACCTAAAGGTAGAAGAAAATGATCTTCTTTTAATTTCAAAATGGGGATGTGATGGCTCACAACAAAGCCAGTTTAAACAAAAATTTGAAGACGAATCTGATAGTGACGAGAATATATTTATAACGTCCCTGGTCCCTTTGCAGGTGATTTATAAATCCAAAAACCGGAAGGTAATTATTTGGAATAATCCCACTCCATCATCTCCCAGATTCTGTCGGCCTGTAAGAATAAATTTTATTCGCGAATCTGTGGATGTAACAAATAACGAAATACGACATATTGAAAATCAAATTCAGAATTTGCACCAAACCGCTTTGACCCTCTCCAATGGCAATGTAAATATTCGACACAAGCTTTTGTTCACCATGATAGACGCCAAAGTCTGTAATGCGGCTACTGGGACTATGTCAACGCAGAAATGTTTTATTTGTGATGCAACCTCCAAAGACTTTAACAATTTAGAACAAGTAAAACAAAGGCCGATAAAACCAGGGACACTAAATTTTGGACTTTCAATCCTTCATGCTAATATACGTTTATTTGAGCATATATTGCATGTAGCTTACAAATTACCAATCAAGAAGTGGCAAGCACGAAGAAACGAGGAAAAGGAAAATGTAATTGAAACCAAAAAGAAAATTCAAGTTGAATTTCGAATCAAAATGGGTTTGCTAGTTGACAGACCCAAGCCAGGATTCGGAAATAACAATGATGGAAACACTGCAAGAAGGTTTTTTTCGAATCCTGAGATATCAGCTTCAATTACTGGTATTGACATAAGTCTTATAAAAAGATTTAAAATTATATTGGAAGTAATATCCAGTGGACACAGAATTGACACTGACAAGTTTTCTTCGTACACAGATGACACTGCTAATATGTACATTGACCTATATAACTGGTATCCCATGTCACCTACAGTCCATAAAATTCTGGTTCATGGAGCAAAATATATATCAGAAGCACTTCTTCCCATTGGGCAACTGTCAGAAGAAGCTTCAGAAGCACGAAACAAGCACTTTCGACAATATAGGTTAAACTTTTCGAGAAAAAGCAGTAGAGAGGCATGCAACACAGATATAATGAACAGGTTACTACTCACATCACATCCGGTAATATCAAGCCTAAGACCTCGACGTAAAACATCAAGAAAAAGCTTTTCTCCCGAATGCCTGAATATGCTTTTACTTCCAGAAGAGCTAGAAAGTTCGGAAGATGTTTCTGAAGAAGAATCCAGTGGCGACGAATGATACAATTATATAACTACTGTTTTATGTACATTGGCATTCAATATGCGATTTTGAAAGCATGGGTGCTTGTTTTTCTATCATATCTCTAATATAAGGTATTTAGCATTGTTTAACCAATATTCAATGAAAATAATATCGAAAAAAACAACGAAATAATTTTGGCCACAAAAAAGGCCTGAATACCCCACTGTGCGGCGTTTGGCATGGCGAAGCAATTTGAAGACGATGCTTTTAATTTTACCACGACTTTTAACCCAAATATGCCCAGCAATTATTTTTTGTAATAAATTTACCTAACGAACAAAATTTTAATAATATAAAAATGTTCTAAAAAAATACAAACTTTTATCGTTCACGTTTCGGGAAGTATTCTCACAAACACACAAGTTCAAAACGAATATAATATATGAACTCAATATATGAACTTGCCACAATCATTTAGACATTAAATAGAACACATGCAATAAAAATTGTAAAAAATTGTTACTGTGAGTTATTGAGAAATGGGGGTGTCCTTTTAGGACAGTGGGCAATTCAACATAATTTCAAGAATAGAATTTTTTAGTTTTTTCTTTTTTTTGGGTTTTTCGCCACGATCCAAAACTCTAGTAATACTGCGTAAAAGCAAAAAACCAAACGGAGACAAATTTCTCAGTGATTCTTTTCTATCATAAATTTGCCCAACCAACAAAATTTTAAAAATATAAATATGTTCTAAAATAAATACAAACTTTTACCGTTAACGTTTCGGGAGGTATTCTCCACCCGTTTTCAGAACGAATCTAAAAATAAATTATATTAATCTCTATATATAACACAGATATATTTTTAAGAAAATATATATTTTGTGTATGTCAACCATAGATAGAAAGAGATTAGAACATGACACAACATTAAAAGACCGCATTAAACTAAACATAAATATAATTTTGGAATTATTAACTCTGTGCTTAAAAACCACATATTTTCAATTAGAAAATGATTAAAATCAACAAAATTTCCGAATGGCAATGGGTTCTTCTCTTTCTCCTTTGATGAGTAATATCTTTATGGAGGAACTCGAAAATGACATATTAAATAAATCTCTTAAAAAGTCAGTAATATGGCTTAGATATGCTGATGATATTTTTTCTATATGGCAACATAGCATTGATGATCTAAATATTTTTTTAAAAGATATAAATTCTTGAGAACCTACAATTAAGTTTACTTTAGAGATGGAGGGGGAGAATAAATTGCCATTCCTGGACACTTTAATATTAAAACAAAACAACACATTAACAATTAAAGTTTACAGAAATCCGACAAGCACATATAGGTATCTCAATATATTTTCCAATCACTCAAAACCAGTCAAAATAGGAGTAATTAAAACTTTATATGACAAAGCAAAACTTGTTTGTACCGACAGAGAGACACTACAAAAAGAAACAAATCACATCAAAGACATTTTAATAAAAAACAATTACTCAAAAAATGTCATAGGTAAATCGTTTAAAACATTTGATATCAGACAAAGCAGACAAGTTATTAATAACAATAATAATAACTCTCAAACAATTAATCTCACAATTCCTTCCATCCTCGGCATTTCTGACACAATAAAAAAAAAGTAGGAAATAAATATATAAAAACATAAGAACTACATTTAAAATAAAAAATACTCTTAGATCTATATTAACAAAAACCAAACCAAACAACAAACAACGGAATACCAAAAATGTGGTTTATAAAATTTCCTGGGAATGTGGCAAATTCTATATAGGTGAGACCTCTGGTCCATCTTTTGTCCCATCGCCTCGCTACATGGCCTGCCCACCTCCATTTCAATTGCTTTATTCTTCCAATGATGTCATTCACTTTAGTTTGTTCTCTGATCCATGTACAGGTCTTTCTATCCCGTCTAGTAATGCCAAGCATTCATCTTTCCATTCCCCTCTGTGCTACTCGAAGTTTTTGAACTGAATGTGATGTATGTATCCAGGTCTCACTTCCGTATGTCATAGCGGGCAGGACACACTGATCAAAGACTTTCTTTTTCAGACAAAGTGGTAGTTTTTGCTCTTAAACACTATGTTGAGCCGGCGAAATGCCTGCCAGCCACATTTAACGCGTCGTTCCACCTCCCGGACGGTGTCCCCTTCCATCGAGACCCTTTGCCCAAGATATATATAGTGATCCACAACTTCCAAATCCGTTCCTAAAATAGAAATCCTTTTGTACTCAGCAAATTTATTGGACATGACCTGTCTCTTCTTCTGGTTTATTTTCAAGCCAAATGTTTCCCCAGCCCTTTGCAATTCTTGTACGTGTCTTTGCAGCTTATCTGCATCAAGATGATTTAAGTACGCACCATTAACCCTTATTCCATCGTGTTCCCAATCCAGCTTACGGAACACTTCTTCCAGGCAGGCTGAGAAAAGAAGAGGCGATATTTTGCATCCCCCTGCCGTACGCCCCGCTCTATATTTATTCCCACCTCAAGATCGTCAAGGTGGACTGTCGCTGTAGCTTCATCATATATCGATCCTAATAGGTTTACATAGGCTTTCTCTACACCTTGATTAAGCAATACATCCGTTATAGCCCTCTTTGAGATTGAATCAAATGCTTTTTCATAATCGATAAATGCCAAGTACAGTGGCATAGTATATTCGTTGTGTTTTTCTATGACCTGCTGTAGAACCTGGATATGATCCAATGTACTGAATCCACTTCTGAGTCCTGCCTGTTCCCTTGGTTGTGCGTCATTAAGTTTTTGTAGTATTCTTTTGGATATTATCTTGGTGAAAACTTTGTACACCACTGATAGGAGGCTTATGGGGCGGTAGTTCTTTAAATCTTCCCGTGCTCCTTTCTTTTGTAAAATAATCACTTCTGCATTTTTCCATAAGCTGGGTACTTCTTATTGTTTGAGGCATTTTGTGTATAATCTTGCCAGTGTTTTATGTAAGGTCCGACCAACAGCTTTTAACATCTCCACCGTTATAATATCCTCTCCTGGAGCCTTGCCATTTTTGATCTAGTCTATAGCCATTGTCACTTCCTCCACCAGGATATCCGGCATTTGTTCTTCAGTAGGCATTGCTGTTCTTGTCTAATTCTGGTCCTCATATAACTTTGAATAAAATCTTCGGACAACCTCTAACATTTCCGTCCGTTTCCTGCATATTGTACCATCCTCACGCACTAAGGAAAACATTTGTGTCCTTTTCCTTCTCAGCTTCTACTTAGCTTTGTTAATTCCAGTTTTTTACACTAGCTGCATGTTAAATAGGCGCGTTTCCTCTCGAATACGTTTTCTTATAGTTTTGCAAAGCTTAACGTACTCGACCCTACCAAAAGGACTGTCTGCATTTTTCATTGTCCGGCGTTTTTTCGTTAAATTAATATACATATATACATATATTATTATTTTCTTATTTATTGGGACTTTCGGTCAGTAAATAAGTTTTCATTTTTTATTGTTTTATCTTTTTATCGTTTTAACCATCCTCAGAATACTTCTACAATAAACATTACTTTTATAAAAAACACAAACTAACGTTTAAAAACCTACCAATATCAAATTAAACAATTAATTTTTAAAATTTTCTAATATGTGACAATTTTTTATAAAATTTTTAAATGACATATTTGACTCTGACATATTTAATAATTCTTCCACCTTTAAATTTTTTGTTTTTTATTTTGAAGGGGCAGTTACGTTTGGTTCTAAGTTTCTAATGCTTTCTTTTTTATGTTCATTAATTCTGTTTCTTAAATATTGTTTAGTTTGGCCAATATATGAGCTTATATTATATGGTTTAAGAAACTGACCGAAAGTCCCAATAAATAAAAAAATAATAATAATACTAAACGGTCACATGACGAAAAATAATAAATAAATATTTAATTTTTTTATATAATTAAAAAAGTGATTGTATATTTATAATTTGTATTTTTACTTGTAGATTTTACAAATTAGCTATCTTCTCAAAAGACCTAATATTTCTTTAGTTTTTTAGAAATATTTTTCACCAATAATCTGAATATATTTTTTTTATTTATATTTTATTACATTATCAGATGATTTTCGAAGTCTGCTTCTGCTTATCGAGTTACTTCCACTTTCCAGTTCCATTAAAACTAAAGGTAAAGGTAAAGGAAAAGGATAAGGAAAATAAAATGTGAAAAAAAAGGGTAAAGGGAAAGAGAACGACAAAGAAAAGGAACAAGGGAAAAAAAGATTTGCTAACGAAGAGGATGAAGAAAATAAGCCTTTACAAATAAGTTTCCCTGATAAATATCTACTGAGACTTGCACCTGTATGTATTGTCTTATTTTTATACAAATTTTTACAAGAGTATGTTAAAATAGAATAATCAAATTAATGTGTATTATTTCATTTTATTTTTAGGAGGGTACTAATCTTGAACAGTTCGTGAAAGACATTCGCGCTAAGAACAAAACAAACATTCAGCCTTAGTTACTTGCTGCTGCGAGTCAATCATCGCGAGAACATACATTCATTAATGGAGATAGTTGGTTTTTAAATGTACTCGACAAAGGAAACAGCGTGAACAGTTTTGATCTACTATACAAGATATTCTATGCTTTTAATCTTGAATACCCGGACAGTCTTCGCAATGTTTATAATTTTATGGACTTTTATATCTACGACATAAAAGTAAAGCCATACAGCCTGTGCCTTCTGTGTATGTTAATATTATCAATATCGACGCCAATGAACCAGAAAACGACAACGATAATTATGAGTCTGAATAACGAAAAAAATTAACTGTACTCTTAGCATGTGGATAAAATTTTATTTTAATACGCAAATAACGTTTTTATTTTAATTTAATTCAAATGATATAAATACAAGATTTTAATTCTTCTTAGTTCTTACAATATTTTTAATTGAAACAAAAATATTTTTCAGAAAAATCTATTTGTCGTGTTGAGTAATTTCATTATATTTAATTCTTATACTTATCGATATAGTGATTTTTTACGGTTTTAATAAATGAAAATTTGACTTGTTTATTAAAAGGATTTTTACTTTTTGATTTGTGAAAAATTTACTTTTTTCAGCTGTAGAATTTTCTTATATCTTTTATCTTATTTCTTGAATTAGACTTATATCACCCACTGAGGGTGAAAGGGTTAAAGAAATATATATTTTTTAATATTCAACACATCTAAATTGTTTTCAATTAGTGACGTTGACGTATATTTCTTCTTAATTTTCTTTTTCTTTCCGCTACGACCGACACTAACTCGGTCCATTTCAAGTCAGAATGGGTTGCCTCTTCTGGGATCGTCCCTTTGGACAATTTCAATTCGATGGGGGGCGAAAAAGTTTTCGCGAAAGTCGTCTCCGTTTAAAAGCCGACGCCGCCGTTAGAGATGACTTCCACGAGTCCGGTTGATATTTCTGTCGAATGTTGGAAAAGTTGGAGGCGGTCCGGCCCGAAACTTGTTTCACGCCAGAAGTGGACGGCGGACCCGAAAAAATATCCGGACCGAGGAAACGGCTTATGGAACTTCTTAACGGATAGTTGGAAAGAGTTTCCCTTTAAGCTCTTTTCCGCTAATCGAACTTGGGATCACGGTGATGTATCGGTTTTTGAACGAATGTATTTTGAATCAAACACAACATGTTTACTTTAATTTTTCACTTTATTTAGTAGGTAATTCGGTTAATAATGTCGATTTTTTTGCAAAATTCGAACTTTTATTTCCTTAACAAAACAAACTACCTTAATAATCAAAGTATTGGCCATCGTTAGATATTACTTTTTTCCATCTTTCTGTCAAAGAATGGATTCCTTGCCAGAAGAACGTTTGGTTTTTTTATGACCAACCATCACTGGCGGCTCGTGGGTTTTTAAAGTGGAAGGGCTTAGAAGAAAATAGTGTTGCTGAATATTTTTTTTTGCTTTCCCTTTCCTCCTTTTCACTTTTCGTGCTATTTAAACCCTATAGAGTAGGGGAACCAGGAAAACATTACAATTTTGTATTGTTACCACTTACAAGGACATTGGAGGATGGGTTGTTGATGGTTACACAGATAAAGGAATGAATAAGTAAGCACTTACCGTTTCCCAAAGAGTAAACCTTGAAATAGTTTATTGTAACTGCAAATCATTAGAGAAAATTCGAAAAAGTTCATGAGAAGTTACATTAATCCGGTTTCTATCGGTTTTACAATAGAATGGCTCTTTCGTTACTACTCTGTTACTTATTTATATCGAAAAATATCTTGTATTTTGTAAAAAAATGGATCGTAAAAGTAGTAGAAGCAGTAAAAACTCTAAAAGTAGACCCTCACGAAACGGTAGAAAATTAAATCGACCGAGTAATAGACTTGAAATTGAAAAAGGTGAAGATGTAGGTCCCAAAAGGCGTGAGAGTACTTCAAAAAGAAAAATGCTACATGGCACTGGTCACATGGACACAAAAGATCAATAAAAAAATTAAAAATGTCAAGGATACCACTGGAGACATAGAGGTAGAACCCTCATATGGCCCAGGATTCGATAGTTTGACATAAGTATAAATATTTTAGAAGATACATGATTGTATAGTAAGGAAAATGGACTGAAAACTAAACGCGTTTTTCTCAAAACGACTTTTTTCAAACTGGTCTCATCGATTACTCGAGCAATTATCAACCAATTTTCAGTTTTTGTTTTGTTTTATTCGTCCTTGCAATTGCTAAGATTAAGCGTACCCGATTCTGATTTTTACTATTTTTTTAGACTGCTTGAATGCAAAAAAGGGGCAAAAAAAATTTTAAAAAATTCAATCGGTCGCCATTTTGTAAAAAATCAAAATAATACAAATCGGCTACGCACAACGATCACTACATTCATACAGATTCTAATGAAATTTGATTATTCTTTTTAGAAAACCCGTTTTCGAAAAATCGATGCGAACGTGAAGGGAATTTTTTTTTTAACTCTACAGCATGGTTCATAACTATGTAACTATTTAATATTTTTCAATAAAATTTTATATAAACTAAATTGAATATAGACTTAACAAAAATAAAAAAAACCCGATCCCCATATTCTTTAATTACCCCGCGAAAAAAAAACCCGAAAATCGCTTATTTTTCGATCGCCACAGTGGCTATCCCCCATAAAAAAGCTACTAGATGATTTCCGTTTTCAAGAAACATTAAATGAAAAGGAACTGGCAGCTTGGAAGTGTTTTGTAATTATAGTGAATGAAGGGGATGGACTCCCGCCACTCTTATTTAACTGTGTTCTAGAAAAAGTAATACAGGAGTGGCGTGAAAAAAAGTCTGCCCTGAATATTGACCAGCCCATTAAACTGGGGAGAACCAACATCAAAATTGATTGTCTGGCATTTGCTGATGATCTAGCAATTTTAGCTTAAGATGCATTAACGGCACAGAAACAGATTGAAATCCTAAAAGAAACAGCGGAAAAGGTAGGACTCCAAATTTCCTTTGAAAAGACACAATACATGACCTGCAACAGACTAAGAACGCCATTTCTAAAAACAAAATATGGTAACATCAAACAAGTCTCTCAATTCAAATATTTGGGTGAAATAATCATGGAAAATGGGTTGGAAAAAGCGGCCAATAAGGGTAGATGTCATAAAATGGAAACGCTATTGAGACTTACACAAAATATTTACAACAAAAAATGCCTATCTAAAAACACAAAACTGAGACATTACAACACAGGTATTAAGCCAGAATGTCTATATGCTGCAGAAACGCTCATTTTGAATAGAAAGAGGGACATCGAAGACATTGAAAAAAAGGAAAGAAAAATCATAAGAAAAATCCTAGGCCCCAAACAAATAAATAGCACAACATACCGACTTCGAGAAAACCAAGAAATAAAACAATACACAGATATACATAGCGATATGAGAAAAAGAAGACTTAAGTTTTACGGATACATAAAACGAATGAATCCGAGTAGGCTAACTAGACAAATAGTCGAATATTATGAAAATAGGAGTAGAGCTAAAGTAGAAATAATTAAATGGATTGCTGCAATTAAAGAGGACCTAAGATCAGCAAATATTACACAAAGTGAAATTCTGGATAGAGGCTGTTTCAGACACAACGTTAACGTTTAGAAGGTTGGCCAGAGAGAAAAATGTAGGAAGACTGGAACAACTTGGTCTGACGAAAGGAAAAAAGCTCATAGCGAAAGAATGAAATTAGTATGGGCGCAAAGGAAGGCTAACAACAAACGCCTCTAATTGTACTTCGCGTGGTCCACCAGGCCTATACGTGAATAATAATAATATATATATATATATATATATATATATATATATATATATATATATATATATATATATATATATATATATATATATATATATATATATATATATATATATATATATATATATATAAAAATAAACTATCACAAAGTAACGGACAACTCAATCAATAAACCCAAACAAATTAAATTCACGCAAATTATACGTGATCGTTACAGGACCGCACTAAGAACTGTCCTCTTTTTGGGCGGTGTACAGCTAATATCGACAACTTCATCAGCTGTGTCCGTATCTATTTTATATTAAATCAATATTAGATTGTAAAAATATGTCGTCTAATTTTTTTCCCACCACCGACCCCCTGTAACAAAAAAAAACTGTACGTGTTACAAGTTAAAGTCTTCTCGAACGAAGTAGCGTTTTTAAAAACTTTATTTTTACAACCTTACACAATGACGTTTAATACAAGATTTGTGCTCTGTCTTTCAGTTTAATTTGGGTGATTCTAATCAAATAATTCTGAAGGGTATTATCGTTGTTATTGACGTATGTATCAAAAAGAAAGTCTATAACTGAAATAAAGCTAGTAAAAATTAATTGGTGGATTTGCCATTCAAAATTTTTTATTTTCTAAGTTAGTTTCTAGATTAATACTATTACTTTTTGCTTCGAGGTTCAAAATATTATTAAAATTATTAACTATTTGTTCTAAATCTATATTTGGACTAGATTTTATACTCATCAATATTTTTAAAATTAAAATAAAAGTACGATCTTAAATGCTAAAATATAAATTTAAAGCTAAATTTTTCAAAAATTTTAGAGCTATTAAATGCTAAACTTATCTAAACTTATAAATGCTTGAACTTATCGCGTCTGAAAAAGGGTCGAACTAAAATTACTGATTAAATGATTCGCGTCAGTTAATCGTTATTAAAATTAGGGATGTTTTTTGCTTTGTTTCTTAATTTTATTGTTTTCTTAACTTTACTCTTTCTTAACTTAATTGTTTCTTAACTTAATTGTTTCTTAATTTAATAGTTTCCTTAACTTAATTGTTTCTTAACTTAATTCCCGATCTCTCTTATATGGAAAGGTTGAAAATGCGGTGTAAAGGACACTCGCCTTATTTATGCACGGGGGTTGAAACTTGTAGTCGTTGTGCTTGGAAGTGCGTAGAGGACAGCTGCTGGCTATCAGGAATAGTCCCTAGGCTTCACAACTGTACTTGCTTCACGAATTTGGATCGGTGGTTCTTCTTCTTCAGATCAGTCCAATACTGTGGCTCTGGGATTGAATAGACACTCTCAGAATCCGTTTTCCGACTGGGCCAGTTAAAGTCTTTTAAAAACGCTCCCTCGTTCGAGAAGTCTTTAACTTACAGCAATTAGCTTATTCTTTTCGGATTTAAGACTATAAAATACTTCATATAGGGTAGGGTGATGTAAGATGACGCGGGCGATAAGTTGGCGCATTGGCGATTGGCTGGATCTGGTGTGACGTACGCATCTAAATTCATTCCTGGCTTGTTGATTATCTGTGCCGGCACGTGCTCGCAAAAAAAAATAAACAATTTGCATACAAAACAACTGCTGCAGGTAAGTTTAAAGATTTCGACCAATTTTGATCTAATTTTATTATAATTTGAAAATACTGTCGTTCAAATAATTGGTGAATATTCAGTGTTTCGTCTGACTTGTTGATTAAAATCTTATTTCATCTTAGCTTAACAGTCGATATATTTCCAACATTTCATAAGAAATGGCGGTAGTATATCGATTTCTGCATAAAGGGAAAGTATGTAAGATGACCGGCTAAATGGGTGTACAAGACGGTGCGCGCCAACTTACAGTACTTTATTTAAATGTTTAAAATTTGGACTGTTTCTTTAATTAGTTCTTAATTTTTCAATTATCAAGGCGCGAAAGGAAACATGACAGGCAAATATGGGCACCTTCTGTTATTGAAGAAGCACGCAAACTCCTCGACCAAGGAAAATGTAAAAAATCTGTCGCAAAATCTTTAGGAATGCCAGAATCTACATTGAGAAAATCTTTGTAAAGAATTTTTATTTGAGAAGAATGATTATTTGACGACTCTAGATCTTTTATGGTATGACCGCAAAAGATTTAAGGACACTCGCTTATGAATTCGCTGAAAAAAACTATATTCCAGATCGGTTCGATCGAGAAACAGAGAGTGCATGTAAAGAATAGCTATGGTTTTTTAAAACAACATCCAGATTTGTCAGTTAGACAACCAACATCAACATACATTGCACGTGCTGTTGGTTTTAACAGACCACAATGTGAACGCTTATACATTAACATGAGTGCGGTGTTAGATAAATATAACTTTCCTACACACCGTATTTACAATATGAACGAAACGGGTTTATCTACGGTACCTAACAGGCCACCCAAAGTTCTTACAATAAAGAGAAAACGGGCAGTCAACCAACATCAACAAACATTGCACGTGCTGTTGGTTTTAACAGACCACAATGTGAACGCTTCTACATTAACATGAGTGCGGTGTTAGATAAATATAACTTTCCTCCACATCGTATTTACAATATGAACGAAACGGGTTTATCTACGGTATCTAACAGGCCACCAAAAGTTCTTACATTAAAAGGAAAACAGGCAGTCAACCAACATCAACAAACATTGCACGTGCTGTTGGTTTTAACAGACCACAATGTGAACGCTTCTACATTAACATGAGTGCGGTGTTAGATAAATATAACTTTCCTCCACATCGTATTTACAATATGAACGAAACGGGTTTATCTATGGTACCTAACAGGCCACCCAAAGTTCTTACAATAAAGAGAAAACGGGCAGTCAACCAACATCAACAAACATTGCACGTGCTGTTGGTTTTAACAGACCACAATGTGAACGCTTATACATTAACATGAGTGCGGTGTTAGATAAATATAACTTTCCTCCACATCGTATTTACAATATGAACGAAACGGGTTTATCTACGGTACCTAACAGGCCACCCAAAGTTCTTACAATAAAGAGAAAACGGGCAGTCAACCAACATCAACAAACATTGCACGTGCTGTTGGTTTTAACAGACCACAATGTGAACGCTTATACATTAACATGAGTGCGGTGTTAGATAAATATAACTTTCCTCCACACCGTATTTACAATATGAACGAAACGGGTTTATCTACGGTACCTAACAGGCCACCCAAAGTTCTTACAATAAAGAGAAAACGGGCAGTTAACCAACATCAACAAACATTGCACGTGCAGTTGGTTTTAACAGACCACAATGTGAACGCTTCTACATTAACATGAGTGCGGTGTTAGATAAATATAACTTTCCTCCACATCGTATTTACAATATGAACGAAACGGGTTTATCTACGGTACCTAACAGGCCACCCAAAGTTCTTACATTAAAAGGAAAACGGGCAGTCAACCAACATCAACCAACATTGCACGTGCTGTTGGTTTTAACAGACCACAATGTGAACGCTTCTACATTAACATGAGTGCGGTGTTAGATAAATATAACTTTCCTCCACATCGTATTTACAATATGAACGAAACGGGTTTATCTACGGTACCTAACAGGCCACCCAAAGTTCTTACATTAAAAGGAAAACGGGCAGTCAACCAACATCAACAAACATTGCACGTGCTGTTGGTTTTAACAGACCACAATGTGAACGCTTCTACATTAACATGAGTGCGGTATTAGATAAATATAACTTTCCTCCACAACGAATTTACAATATAAATGAAACGGGTTTATCTACGGTACCTAACAGGCCACCCAAAGTTCGTACAATAAAGGCGATTGGCCACTTTGTACCACCAGCTTTTATATTCGGCGGGGAACGTATGAATCAGAGATCATACTAAACCTACTGAAAATGACCCCATTCTTGTCGTGCTAGGCATTCACTCCTCACAATGCTCAATTAAACCTGTGGATTTCTTCCGGAAACATAATATTGTTGCACTGACTGCCACCACATAGCAAGCATAAAATGCAGCCTCTTGATAGAGGTTTTCACAGTATTCTTAAGAAGTACTACACGCTGGGGAGTGTGAACAAATGGTTAAGTAGTCATCCAGGATGGGCGATAACAGGGATTCCAGATAACATTCTTATTTACACCTGCCTATAACAGAGCTGCGAATATTCAATGTGCAGTTGAAAGTTCCAGAGTTACAGAAATTTGGCCTTGGAATGCAGATGTTTTAAATGAACCCGATTTTATGGCAAGTATTATCACAGAACAAGAAAATCCAGAAGATTCACAGGAAACACGGTAGAAACGACTAGCCAGGCCGCTGTTACATTACAAGATCCTCATTCAAACAAAGTAGTCACTGATCAGACCGAATATTATTCTCAATCCATCAGGATTGAACTACAAATGGTGTTTGAAACTCGTATAGTCGCCACTAACCACGGCTTACCTGAAGCAAACATGTGTTATTCTAGTATATATGTTCCATCCTAAAGGAACTATTGTTGATGCCCAATTTCCCCAATTCTGATTATGTTATAACTACAAATATGGATATAATGCATTGTTCTACTTCAACAAATGTAGAATCCTCACACTAGGTATCAATCTTTGATAAAATACAAAATGTTGAACCTTTCCTAAATCGTAGACAAAAAGATGCACTAAAAGAAAACGCATGAAATCTGAAATAATTAGTAGTTCACCTTATAAATCCAAATTAGAAGAAGCAAGTAAGCAGAAAGCTGAACCGAAACCCAAAAAGCATAAGAAATCTTTGAAAGCACCGAAAAAAAGTTAAACAAACAAGATTTGGATGTGTCTTGGATGTCAAGAAATATTTAAAGAACCCACTAAGGAAGACTGATGGAAAAATGACATCGCATAACCTACGCAATCTTCTCGGTTTTGCTGCGCCAACTTACCCAACGGGTTGTATAAAAGTGTGTGCATTTCTATTTTTTTAGGTCTTGTTACAAATTAACCCAAAGATAAAAGTTGTGTTTTTGAATTAAGTTTATAAAATATATAGATTTGGTTTTGAAAGGTTAATTTTTATTTTGTTTATGACCGATTATTTCAAAAGTGCGTCATTTTACTCCACCCCATCCGACACCTATTTTCACTAATGTTACCTCAAGAAAGTTTAAATTTGTCGCCCGGTGTAATCACCCCCTTCTTAATACAAATTTATAATCCTGACAAGCCAAAGAAAAATTCCTAATACGAACTGCCTTGCTTACCTAATAACAAGGTCCCTTAAAGGTCAGAAAAATATACAAAACAAGGAAAAAGAAAAATCGAATTAGCTCAGGTCTTTTTATTTGTCATACAAAGTTTTACGGTACCTATAACAGCTATCTGAAATTGCCTTATTTCTGGCCAACCTTATGTAGTAATTTCAGATATGGAACTATGTTTATCAAAATTCGAAATCTTAACTGCAGTTCGAGTCGTAATTCTTTGAAGGGAAACGTGATTTCGATAGTTTATTCTTTACCGCACGCTCCCCGTAACGTTCACCTTCGCTATTGGCGGAAATTCTATTTAAATCTTGCATAAAACTGCACACAACGAAATGAAATACAAGACGATATTTTTTATAGGTTTTTTTTTACTTTTTTATTTAAAATAATCTTGTAGTGAATCAATGTAGCCCCGAAAGGGATAATAAAAATTTCTGAATCCTTGCTGATACGAGGATGGTTCAAAAAGTTCTCGATCTAACACATAGATGGCGCAAGTAAATGTATATATATATATATATATATATATATATATATATATATATATATATATATATATATATATATATATATATATTATTATTATTCACGTATGGGCCCTGGTGGACCACGTGAAGTACAATTAGAGGCGTTTGTTGTTGTTAGCCTTCCTTTGCGCCCATACTAATTTCATTCTTTCGCTATGAGCTTTTTTCCTTTCGTCAGACCAAGTTGTTCCAGTCTTCCTACATTCTTCTCTCTGGCCAACCTTCCAAACGTTAACCTTGTGTCTGAAACAGCCTCTATCCTGAATTTCACTTTGTGTAATATTTGCTGATCTTAGGTCCTCTTTAATTGCAGCAATCCATTTAATTATTTCTACTTTAGCTCTACTCCTATTTTCATAAAATTCGACTATTCGTCTAGTTAACCTACTCGGATTCATCCGTTTTATGTGTCCGTCAAACTTAAGTCTTCTTTTCCTCATATCGCTATGTATATCTGTGTATTGTTTGATTTCTTGGTTTTCTCGAAGTCGGTATGTTGTTCTATTAATTTTTTTGGTGCCTAGGATTTTTCTTATGATTTTTCTTTCCTTCTTTTCAATGTCCTCGATGTCCCTCTTTCTATTCAAAATGAGCGCTTCTGCAGCATACATACATTCTGGCTTAATAACTGTGCTGTAATGTCTCAGTTTTGTGTTTTTAGATAGGCATTTCTTGTTGTAAATATTTTGTGTAAGTCTCAATGCCGTTTCCATTTTTTGACATCTACCCTTATTGGCCGCTTTTTCCAACCCATTTTCCATGATCATTTCACCCAAATACCGTATATATATATATATATATATGTATATATATATATATATATATATATATATATATATATATATATATATATATATATATATATATATATATACATATATATATATATATATATATATATATATATATATATATATATATATATATATATATATATATATATATATATATATATCATCATCATCATCAGCCCGTATCGATCCACTGCAGGATGAAGGCCTCTTCAGCATGCTTCCAACCTTCACGGTCCTGGGCTTTCCTCTGCCACTCGGGTCCAATATACTTAACGATGTCTTCAGTCCATCGTGCTTTCGGTCTACATATATTCGTATCTACATATATATATACAGGAACAACCTGCGTCTGCGCCTACATGAACATTTGATAGGTGCTTGTCTGGGGACGAGCCCCACCCATTCCTTCAATTGGAGGGTATATGTTTTGCCTCTTGATGTTCAGGCTCGTCAGGGTACCGACATATGCTCTCCCGTCAAGAATAGGTAGACCCTATCACCAGCTTTTAGTATTTCAACAGTTACGCTGTCCTTTCCTGGAGCCTTGCCATTTTCCATCAATTCTATAGCATTTGTTACTTCGTCCACTAGGTTATCTGGCATTTGTTCTTCCGCGAGTATTATTGTACTTGAATGGTTCTGATCTTCATAAAACTGGGAATAATATTTTCTGACAACCTCTAACATTTGTGTACGCGTCCTGTACACTGTGCCATCCTCACGCATTAAGCCATACATTTCGTTCTTGTATTTCTCAGCTTCTGTTAGGTGGACACTTCCAACATTAACATTGTTACACTGTACAATTAGTAAATATTGTTTTATCTTTGGTCATGATGTAGTCAATTTCTCTTCTGAGCCCAGATGGACTTTTCCATGTCCGTTTTCTGGTGATATTTTTAGAATCAATTCATAATATATAGTTCTTGTCCTTCAGCAAAATCAACCAATCTGTCACCTCTATTATCTCACTAACCAGTTCCATATGGGCCAGTTGCATTTTCGTCAGTTCTTATTATTCCAATTCTGGCATTAAAATCACCCATCAGGATTTTGTACCTACATTTCTCCTTGTATAAAAGCTGGGCCATCATAAAATTCCTCAATTTCCTCATCCTTATGGCTTATAGTTTATGCATAAGCTTGGACGATTTGAAACCTACACTTTTTATTCAGCTGAACGACGTATTGGGCTAGTCGGTCAGATGTACTTTCATATTTTACTACACTGTTCTTCAGCTTTCGATTGATGAGGAATCCAATTCCACCACATCGCCCATTCTTCGTACCCCGAGTGTAGAGTACGTAACCAGTTGAATCCAATTGGATTAGCTCTTCGCCCTTTCTTCGTGGTATCACAATGTATGTTATCAAGTTCGATCAACAGTTCTTGCAGTCGGGCATCCGTTTTCATTGTCAGTATATTAAGCGTAGCAATGTCAAAAGTCCAATGGCAGCCTGATCTAACCCGGTGATTCTTAGCCCTCTTTGCCTTGGGGCAGGTCTTCCCGCTGCCGTAGGTAGTTGCCCCTTGGCCTCCGAGGAATGAGAGCCGTGTTTCTGAAATACCATGTTGAAGATATGGACCATAATCTGCCACACTGATTCAATGCGGGTTGACAGATTTTGGATCATGTTATGATGCTTTGCCTTGACCTATCCGCCAGGGGTGACCCTCCCAGGAGCATAGACTCCAGACGGCATATATATATATATATATATATATATATATATATATATATATATATATATATATATATATATATATATATATATATATATATATACCAGGTGTCCCATTAAGGATGGATCGCGGCCGTATCTTGAAAACTATTTATCCCACAGCTTTGGGGAAAAAAAATTGTACTAAAAATGATCATGAGAAATTCACCAAAAATATTTTAAGCTTCTAAAACGACCGCAAGAGGGCGTGACGAGCTAAACATTTTTAAAAATCATTTTTTTGTGTATTTTCAAGTGTTAACCGAGTAAGAAAAATTCTCAGTTATAATTTGCAAACTGTCTCCTACAACTTTGTTTTATGACATTTTGTCGTAACTTCGCGAATAAAGAAGTGGGGGGGAGTTTTACCTATTTAGATATAAAGTCGTCTAATGTCCGTTTGCCTAAACCGATTTTCCTCAATTTGGATTCATTTAAAAGGCAATTGCTGGGACAATCAGATAATCTGGGAGATAAATTATTTAGTTTATAAATGAAACCGCGAGGTGGCGTTATATTCAACAATAGTTTTTTGAAGTTTTGTTCAGTTTTTTCAAATGGAATGGTACAGTTTTTATTACATGGCTAGAAAGGTAATTTAAAGAGGAATCATCCAGTGAAAACCCGAAATCGATATCTCTGACATGTTAAGAGATATTTTGATTTTTCTGAAAAAATCAGTTATTATTTCACTACTACCTGCATTAAGTTAAAAAAATATTAACCTAATGTTTGCCTTCCTTCACACTTTACCCAGGCTTAGGACTGGTCCAAATTCTTCGTGCCATATTAATTTGGAGCGTGTTTAAAGGCCAACGGGCCAACAACGAAGATAGTAATAATAACAACAGTCAAATAAAATGAACAGCACAACAGTCTAATAATTAACAGAATCTGAACTTTAATGCTTTTCTAAATGTTCAAAATGCCTTCCACCTTAGAAATGCAAAGATTTATTTTTCGACGAGTACTAAAAACGGCAGCTTCAATTTCCGCTCTTGAAATGCTGTTTGAAAAACAAGGTCTTCCCTTTTTTTAGTCTCTCCCATAAGTAAAAATCGAGGTTTGTCAAATCCGGTGGGCGCGCCACGAAAATAAACTACCCCGTCCTATCCAACGATTTGGAAACGAAGCATCCAAGAAGTTTCGAACCACCTGCGAGAAGTGGGCAGGGCATCCATCATGCTGGTACCACATTTGTCTTCTTGTTTCCAACGAAACATCTTCCATTAGTTCTGGCAGTCCATTTTGTAAAAAATGTAAATGTTTCACTATTCACATAGTAGTGCGTTTTAAGAATTGTTTATTTCCACTATACATTTTTTTTATCCAGTGACAATAGTCTAACCGTCTGTCGAAATCGGTATCCAAAAGGGATTGGTGTAAGACAACATGATAGGGGTGCAGCTTGTTATCTCTTAAGATTCGATGAACGGATGTCTTGCTAACACCTAATTCTTCAGATATTTGTCTGATACTTAAATGGGGGTTGGTTTCAACATAAGCCAGAACATTTACGACATTATCTTCATTATGAATCGAACGTAACCTGGTGCAGACTGGATCTGGATGCACAATTCCTGTTTCTCGTAAGCGTCTTGCTAGACGTGTAAACACCTTCTTCGAATAATGCCTTCTTTCGGGATATTGACTTGCATATTGCCGCTCTGCAATACGTGCATTTTCAAAACATTGGAAATATACCCCCAACATGTCATAGGCCTCGTTATTCGTACAAGGCAATGTTAGATATTATTATAATAATTATTAATAATCAATAAATGCAATGTTGAAAATGTAATGCATTTCAAAACTGACAAGTTAATTTGACTGTTTTTGTTTGTTTCCATGGTTTCCTTCTTACACTCTTTGTGTAATGTACCTAAGGATTGCATGCGTTTATTTGAAAACCCGAAAACGCATAATTTCATTCATCCATTCATTTAGTTTAAAAGAAAGAATAGGTATATTTATTAATGACTGATTTCAATATTCTGTCAAGTAGTATTTAAGCATCACAAAAGAGAAAATGCAACAATTGGGGAAAGGCATTTTTTCCGCTTATGTAATTAAATTAGAAAATATTAACACGGTCAGGATTAGAATATTTATGATGATTGATACTGAATAGATAATTTTATTTTTTAAATAAAATTGTTGCGCTGGCGATTGTGACCTAAATATTAAGACCAATTTTTAACTTAATATTACGGTAAAAATTAAAACTGATTTTTTTCAGAAAAATCGAAATATCTCTTGACATGTCAGAGATATCGATTTCGGGTTTTCACTGGACGATTCCTCTTTAAATCACCTTTCTTACCGTGTAGTAAAAGCTGTACCATTCCATTTGACAAACTGAACAAAACTTCAAAAAAACTATTGTTGAATGTAACGCCACCTCGCGGTTTCATTTATAAACTAAATAAGTTATCTCCCAGATTGTCTGATTGTCCCAGCAATTGCCTTTTAAATGAATCCAAATTGAGGAAAATCGGTTAAGGCAAACGGACATTCGACGACTTTTTATCTCAATAGGTAAAACTCCCCCCCACCTCTCTATTCGTGAAATTACGACAAAATGTCATAAAACAAAGTTGTAGGAGACAGTTTGCTAATTATAACTGAGAATTTTTCTTACTCGGTTAACACTTGAAAATACACAAAAAAAATGATTTTTAAAAATGTTTAGCTCGTCACGCCCTATTGCAGTCGTTTTAGAAGCTTAAAAATATTTTTGGTGAATTTCTCATGATCATTTATGTACCATTTTTTTTTCCCAAAGCTGTGGGATAAACAGTTTTCAAGATACGGCCGCGATCCATCCTCAATGGGACACCTGGTGTGTATATATATATATATATATATATATATATATATATATATATATATATATATATATATATATATATATATATATATATATATATATATATATATAAGGATGGGTGGGGTCCGTCCCCAGTCAAGTAATTAACATATATATATATATATATATATATATATATATATATATATATAATCATCATCATCATCATCATCAGCCCGTATCGATCCACTGCAGGATGAAGGCCTCTTCAGCATGCTTCCAACCTTCACGGTCCTGGGCTTTCCTCTGCCACTCGAGTCCAATATACTTAACGATGTCATCAGTCCATCGTGCTTTCGGTCTTCTTCGCCGACGTTTGCGATCAAGCGGTATCCACTCCAGGATTGCCTTGGTCCATCTGTCGTCCCATCGCCTCGCTATATGGCCTGCCCATCTCCATTTCAACTGTTTTACTCTTCCAATGATGTCACAGACTATATATATATATATATATATATATATATATATATATATATATATATATATATATATATATATATATATGCCTAAATTTTATTAAGTCAATACAAATAATTCAACATGTAATATGTTTCACCCCCACAAATTGTGCGAATTTGCTTTTTTTCCATGTTAATACCACACTTTAATACCACACACACTAATACCACACTTTAAATTAATATATAAAGTCAAAGCAATTTAAAACAAATTTATTTGAAAATACAGCATTTAAAATAAAAATAGCACAAAAGCAGTAACAACTTTCTTAACAACCTAATAAAATCAATACTTAGTTTTTTTTTCATATCAAATAGATGGAGTCGAAATAATGATAACGTCCCACTGTTACTGAGCGTGTTATTTTTTGTTAGAACCTTTCAGACAATGATAAAAATCACTATTACAAAGCCAAAATATTACATTATTCGGATTTACCCTTAATACAGTGCTTTTTACTCGAAATGTCGGCTTTTGTTTCGCAACTGGGAAAAAAAGTGGATTCTACGGTTTCAATATTTATTTAGAAAGCATGCAACGATCTCATATTGCATCAATTCTCTTTGTTTGTACACAAACCGAACCAACCCGTTCAATAATATGTTATTTGTTCAAAATACGATGTTTTCGGAATGCCACAGTTTACCGTTTGCAATGTGATATTTTTCAACTGAGGATAATTTCACAATTACGAATTGTTTTGAAAACATCACCGGGCACGGCGTTAGAAGGAATTTATGGCTTATTTGGAAATGATTTCCACTGAATAATATATTTGTTATCTGATAGTTAAATATGTAACTTCGATTACACGTTAGTTAAAACATTTTATGAGAAACACATCAAAATATCAGGTGGTGTAATGTTTAAGATCGTTTGTTATCTATTATGTTGTAATATTTTCTTCACCATTGTAATTTGCCTCTTGTATTGCTAATATATCCAGATCATACCTTTGAAATTCGTTATTGAGTTGTCTGATTTTTCTTACCCTTGGTTTTCATGCTCCTATCATTATAGTCTCTGCACACCTTGTAATACAGTAAAATAACCATTTATTTACCCTAAAAATGAAGCAATTTGAATGTTTATAAACTTTCTTACCTCAAAATGGGCCTATATAATACTAGACGGATCGTAGGACTTTATAAACGTAAATGAGTTTTTTTGAAAAGCGCATCTCATGCCACGTCTAGTAAAATAAAATAATGATCATTTATGATATACAAGATGAAGCAAATTTCACGCTTAACAATTGTCTTTCCTCAGAATGGGCCTACATAGCCCTGGACGGATTATAGGACTTTATGAACGTGAAATGAGTTTTTTTTTTAATTAAAAAAGGCGCATCTCATGTCACATCTGGTAAAATAAAATAATAACCACTTATTTATACCCAAGATGAAGCAAATTTCACCCTTAATAGCTCTCTTTCCTCAGAATGGGCCTATATAGCCCTGGATGGATCGTAGAATTTTATGAACGTGAAATGAGTTTTATTTGAAAAAATCGAAAAAAGCACATCTCATGTCACGTCTAGTGAAATAAAATAATAACCACTTATTTATACACAAGATGAAGCAAATTTCAGGCTTAAGAACTCCCTTTCCTCAGAATGGGCCTATATAGCCCTGGATGGATCGTAGAATTTTATGAACGTGAAATGAGTTTTATTTGAAAAAATCGAAAAAAGCACATCTCATGTCACGTCTAGTGAAATAAAATAATAACCACTTATTTATACACAAGATGAAGCAAATTTCAGGCTTAAGAACTCCCTTTCCTCAGAATGGGCCTATATAGCCCTGGACGGACCGTAGGACTTTATGAACGTGAAATGAGTTATTTAAAAAAAATTGAGAAAGGTGCATCTCCTGCCACGTCTAGTAAAATAAAATAATGACCATTTATGTATACACAAGATGAAGCAAATTTCACGCTTAATAGCTCTCTTTATTCAGAATAGGCCTATATAGCTATGGATGGGTTTTAGGATTTTATGAGCTTGAAATGAGTTAGTTTAAAAAAATGAGTTAGTTAAGTAAATTCCACGCTTAACAACTCTCTTTCCTTAGAATGACATATAGTCTTGGATGAATTGTAGTATATAGCATAATCGTATGTATATAGCATAATTCTCCATTTAGTGTCTATTAATAATGACTATATAAAAAAACGATGATGGTTACTTTTTACAACTTACAATTCAATACATTTAAAGCAACAACTTTAAAACTTAAACGCATTAACAACATTAAAAGCACTTTAACGTGTAGGTCAGGGAGTTTCGTGGTAACAACCCAAGGCGCATTATCGTTGAAAATTATACTTTCTTTTTTAACAGAAGTGAATGTTGAGGATCTTCGTTTAATGTGGATGGAATTGTGTTGGCTTTCTTTAACACTCTTTTGGCAGCTCCCACCCACCTAGGCCAATAAACAGATACATCCCAGTTCCCAGCCAATTCGAATGTCTGGAGTGTGAGCGCATCATCTCATCTAGAATATTTATCTTCATGCCTTCATATATTCCATGAATGAGGCTGAGCGAAAAGCTTGGACTTCATTTGTTGCAGGTGTCGGAAATTTTCTGGGCAAACGCAAAACTGAAAACTATATTGAAGTGGCAAACGAGATGTTTAACGGTTTCAGATCCCTTCGGTGTAATATGAGTTACTACTAATAATGACGTTAATACGTGCACTATTGACACGGCCAGTTTGACACCAGTGAGGAATAACGTGAAAGATTTTACCAGAATATTAAAAAGGAGTTGTTCCAAAATACATTCAAGAATATCATATATAAATTCACAGAAAAGAAGCTACTGAAGAGTTCAGTGACTAGTTGGTTTCATCGATGACTTTTTTCTTTCTTCTTCTTCATGTCCCCTCTCCGGCCCGGAGTTTGGCAATCATGTTAGCTATTTTGATCTTGGACACTGCCGCTCGGAACAGTTGGTTGGAGTTGCAGTTGTACCATTCTCTCAAATTACGTAACCAAGACATCCTTCTTCTACCGATGCTTCTCCTGCCCTGGATTTTTCCTTGCATAATTATTTGTATCAGTTGGTACTTCTCTCCGCGCATGACGTGACCCAGATATTGTAGTTTACGTCGCTTCACGTCTGCCAGCAGCTCATTTTCTTCCTTATTCACGCGATTCAGAACTTCCTCGTTTGTTACTTTCTTGGTCCAGGCGATTCTTAAGACCCTTCTGTACATTCACACTTCAAAGGATAGCAGTTTATTCTGTGTATATTTGTTTAATGTCCATGCCTCCATTCCGTAGAGGAGTACAGAGCAGACGTAGCATTTTATTAGTCTTAGTTTAAGAGTCAGCGACAAATCTTTGCTACATAAGACGCCTCTCAATCTTACGAAAGTACTTCTTGCCTGTTCTATTCTAGCAATAATTTCCGGTGTATTGTCGTTGTTGTCATTTATTGTTGTGCCCAAATACCGGTATTTTTTTACTCGTTCTATTTGCTCCCCCTGAATACGCAATTCTGCATTATTGATGTTTTTCTTTGTAATGACCATGAACTTTGTCTTTTTCGTGTTCAAGCTTAATCCGAGGTCTTCGCTTGCCTTTCTTACTTTTTCCATTACTCTGTTCAGGTCCTCCATCGATTCTGTCATTACAATGCTGTCATCAGCATATCTGATGTTATTGATTGGTATTCCGTTCACTATTATGCCTGCTGTTTCATCCTCAAGTGCTTCATTCATAATGTTTTCAGAATATAAATTGAACAATGTTGGAGACATTATACATCCTTGTCTTACGCCTTTCATAATCTCAATTTCCGCTGAGTTGTAGTTGTCAATGCTTACCACTGCCTTCTGATTGTAGTATAAGTTATAGATTATTCTTATATCTCGCGTGTCTACACCTTTGTCTTTCAGCAATTTTATCATGATGTCATGTTTGACATTATCGAAA
This sequence comes from Cosmopolites sordidus, assembly GCA_031761425.1. Lineage (NCBI taxonomy): Eukaryota > Metazoa > Arthropoda > Insecta > Coleoptera > Curculionidae > Cosmopolites > Cosmopolites sordidus. Next base: position 134,497 of record JARFXV010001193.1, on the reverse strand, counting down.
GCTTTGTTATAGTCGATAAGACATATGTATACATCTTTATTTACATCCAGGCTTCGTTGCATAAGTATATTGTATGCTACCAGGGCTTCACGCGTTCCTAGGCCCTTTCTAAAACCAAATTGCGTGTTGCCTATATGTTCCTCTAACTTTGAATATAATCTGTGGTGTATGATCTTCAAAAATAATTTCAATGTGTGTCCCATGAGACTAATTGTCCTGTAATCCTCACATTTATTAGCTTTGTTTCTTTTAGGGATGGTTATGAACGTGGAGACAAGCCACTCCTTTGGGATTTTACCAGTTCTGTATATTTCATTAAACAGTCTCTGTAACACTTTCAAATGTTCGTCCTCTAGGAGCTTGAGGAGTTCTGTTGGTAGATTATCTGGTCCTGTTGCCTTGCCCGTCTTCATATTTTGTAATGCATATTTTATTTCTGCAGTTGTTATTATTGGACCACTGTCTTCTTCAGCCGGTTCCTCTGACTGTCCTGATCGTGTGTCCGCGAAAAGGGATTTCGTGTAATTCGTCCATGTTACAAGTTTATCCTTTATGTCTGTTATAATTAGACCCTTCTCATCCACTAAAAATGATCTTGTTCTTTTCCTTTGATACCCCGTTAAGTCCTTCACCTTCTTATGTAAATTGAACTGGTCGAGTTTTTTCTGTAGGATCTCTATTTCTTCGCACTTTTGAGTAAACCATATTTCTTTGGCTTTTCTGACTTTCTGGCGAAGTTGTTTCTGTATGTTTTTATAGTTAGGCTGGTGTTTGCATTCCCTACATGTATTCATTAAGTTTAATATCTCATTTGTAATCCAACCTTGTTCTTTTTTAGGTTTGGGTCTCTTCAAGTATTTTTCTGTTGGTTCCATTAGTGCCGTTTTAAAGTCGTCCCAATTCTTATTGTTATCCTCCGACATATTTAAGTTGCTAAGATTGTTGTCTATCTCCAATTTTATTTTCTCTCTGATGGTTACGTCATTAAGACCGTTGAGATCAATTTGTTTTTGAGCAATTTGAACAATTTTGAGCACCTAGGCAAAAATTATGCCATATTTAAATTAAGGGCATCAAAATCGTATGCAATCAGCTCCAAAAACCCCGGCACCAAAACAACTGTTGGCCTGTGTAATATTTAATATGTAAAAGGAAGAATAAACTCGGATTCGAGTATGTTTCGTACAATTTCCGTAATATTCGTTTATTATATGAAGACTATTTGAAAACAATGAGTTCAATTTTGAAATTATCCTCATCCGAAAAATATCGAAAGACAAAGAGTGAAGAGCACCAATCTAAAAATCCCATATTTTGAACAAAAACCAATATATTACGGAACGGATTGATTCGGATTTGTTTATCGAAAAAAAAAGTTAAAAACAAAAAAAAGAATTGATGCTATATGAGATCGTTGCGTGCTTTCTAAATAAATAATGAAACAATTGTAAAGCCCACATTTCGGGTAAAAAGCTCTCCATTAAGGGCAAATCCGAATAATGTAACATTTTCGCTTTGTAATAGTGATTTTTATCATTGTCTGAAAGGTTCTGATAAAAAATAACGCGCACTGTAACATTGGGAGATTATCGTATTCTATATTCGGTTCCATCTAGTTGAAATGTTTTTTGAAAGTTAAAAAAATTACTATTATTTCATTATAAAAATCGAATTTAATATAAAGTATTTATAGATATACAAAATGAAAGGGAAAGTATGTTCGTAAATTAAATTTAATACTTAAATTTTTTATTTTTGAACAAAAGTTTGTCTTAAAACATGTATCCAAAATTAAGCCATTTTCACGGAATACAAAAATTAGAAGTAATCGTAACAAAAGAAAATACAATGAAAAGCCAATAATTAAGACTTGCTCATTAGGAACTCTCCTTATGTGAGCGGACAAAGAATTGAAGAGGCCAGCACCATCCCAAAACAATGTCTTCTAAAGACCAGTAGTTCTCACAATTGGTACATTATAATTGCTCGATTTTAGAACGGACATCGTAAGAATGCATGTTTTTTTATCATCATCATATGTCCCGTTTATAGCGCTATCCGCCTTTGGGTTCCTAATCGCCAGTTATTTCTATCCTCCCAGTCATCCTCCGAGAGATTCCTTGCCCACATAGCTTTTGTTATTCCATGCAACCATGTTATGGGCGGTCTTCCTCTTTTCCTCCTTTCCGTAGGCATCCACTCCAGAATCCTTTTAGGTAGTCTTTCCCTTGGCATTCGCCTCACATGTCCATACCAGCCTAGTTGTTTCCTTTCGATGTCATCAATTATTGTGTGTTCTACCCTCATTAAATTTCTGACGTCCTCATTTCTAACATGTTCAAGTCTAGATTTACCTGCCGATCTTCTCCAGAAATCCATTTCCACTGCAAGTAGGCTGTTTTTTTGCTTATTTGTCAGCTGCCATACTTCCGAGCCATAAATCAGTGTGGGTTGTAATATAGAGTTATAAATTTTCTTTTTTGTCTGTCCTCTAATATTTTTTTTGCCATAATATTGAGTTCAATGCTCCGATAACCTTCTTTCCCTTTGTTATTCTGTCTTTTATTGTTTCGTTGTTTCGGCCAGTCTTGAGTCTTGAGCCCAGATATACGTATTCCTCGCAGCACTTGATATATTCGTTGTCCAGAATCAGATCTCCTGGTAGTTGTTCTTGTCCAATGTTCAAATATTGTGTCTTCTCTGTGTTAATTTGCAATCCCCATCTCCTGTATTCTTCGAATAGTTTCCGCGCCATATATTCCAGGTCTTCCTTATCCTGGGCGATCACCACCTGATCATCAGCGTAGTGTAATGTATATAGAGTTGTATCCTCTATTGTTATTCCCATGACATTACACTTCCGTTTCCATAACCTCAGCGCTTCATCGATGTATATATTAAATAGGGTAGGTGACAAAGAACATCCCTGGCGTAAGCCTTTAGTTACGTTGAAGCCTTTTGAAAGTTTATTACCCATTTTTATTCTAGATGTTGTGTTTCTATAGAATTCCTTAATGGCATTTGTAATAGTCACATTAATATTAGATTTCTCTAGGACTTCCCATAGTTTCACAATAGGGACCGTATCGTATGCTTTTGTTAGATCTACTAGAAGTAGGTGTACATCTTGTGACCGCATTGTCTTCTTTTCAATAATTTGTGTTAGGCAGAAAATATTGTCTATTGTTGATCTACCTGCCCTAAAGCCGTTTTGTTCTTCAGATTCGTAGGGATTATATTCTTCACATATGAGATCCTTTAATATTTTTCCATAAAGTCGACTTAATGTACTCGTCACCGTTATACCTCGATAGTTGTTGCAGTTCTTTTTGTTGCCCTTTTTATGTATAGATGTAAACCAGCCTTCTTTCCAGCATTGTGGAACTGGTTCCCCATTTAAACATCGGTTGAAAATTGTTTTTTATTTGTAGCAAAAAATATTCAAATAATGTGGCCCGCGCAACAGAAAACCAGTCCAATGACCGCAATATTGCCTCTATCAGTGTATACCTATTACAGTCCAATACTACCTTAGCCTTGTTCTGTGGTATTACAGAGGTAAGTCTACCTATACTCTCCTTATTATATCATATCAGCACAAGTATACAATAAGTAATGTGTGAATAATTGTGGCGTGTTCATACATTTTTTTCCTTTATTTGGGTTTTAGATAGTGGCGAAAAACCCAAATAAAGGAAAAAATATATGAACACGCCACAATCATTCAGACATTACATAGATTACAGGTATTGGCCTGAGATATGTTTTTTATTTAGATATTTAGAAAGTAAATATATTAAACTACAACATTCTGAAAACAGTTTAACATTTTTTTACAAATGTAAAGATTGTGACATAATACCAAAAGGTTTACGTTTACGTATACCTTATAACACAAACAGAAGCATATATATTTTACATAGGGCTAGTTTAGCACTTTTAAGAGATTGCATCCAACATCACATATACACTAAACAACAACTAAAGACTGACATTGATAATACATTACAACAAATATACGAAAAAGTAACTGAAGTAGATTTTAATCATATTTATAATAGCGTCTATTCCAGTCACATATATCACTTTAATATCCAAAAAAAAATACTCACATTAAGAAATTTAAAAATTTACTTATTGAAAAACATGGAACACATACAAAACACATTAATAGATATACAGACAAAAATTTCATTAATAAAACTGTAGTTAACCTTTCAAATAAAATATTATCTGATTCTGAAAAGCATGTACTTTCTAAAGGACTAAATTTTAGTGTTACATCGAAAGATGTTCCTAAATTAGACCTTATTTCGGCAGTAGAGTCTGTTGCTCAAAAATTACCTTTGGAAAGTGCAAATGAATACAGAATTAGGTTAACACTTATCTTAGAAAAACAATTTAAAATCAAATCAAATTTATGTCATGAGGAAAGGTTAGCTATAGATAAATTAAAAAAAGACATATCTATTAAAATATTGCCTTCAGACAAAGGTAACGCCACAGTTATTCTGGACACTACAGAATATAATAACAAAATTAAAACTTTAATTGATGAGGGAAATTAAACTAAAATACCTACAGATCCAACATTAAAAATAGAGAGACAAATTTACAATACATTATATAAACACAAACGTGAATTTACAGATCTAGAAAGATCACAACTTACGCCACATTATAGTAAACCACCTCATTTCTATGGTCTACCAAAAATACACAAAACTAATATACCACTTCGCCCTATAGTTAGTAGTATAGATTCCCCATGTTATAAACTAGCAAAATTTGTATTAAACATTTTAAATCCACTTTCGGGTAGAACAAATTCATATATTAAAAATACTTCAGATTTTTTAGATAAAATTTCGAACATTAAAATTACAAACCAAAATTTAATGGTTAGTTTTGACCAGTTTGGTTAGTTTTTGGTGGTGAGTTTATTTACTAATGTACCAGTTGATAAGTCACTTTTAATAGTTAGATAGAGATTAGAACATGACACCACATTAAAAGACCGCACTAAACTAAACATAAATACAATTTTGGAATTATTAACTCTGTGCTTAAAAACCACATATTTTCAATTAGAAAATGATTATTATCAACAAAATTTCGGAGTGGCAATGGGTTCTTCTCTTTCTCATTTGATGAGTAATATCTTTATGAAGGAACTCGAGAATGACATATTAAATAAATCTCTTAAAAAGTCATTAATATGGCTTAGGTATGTTGATGATATTTTTGCTATATGGCAACATAGCATTGACGATCTAAATATTTGTTTAAAAGATATAAATTCTCGAGAGCCTACAATTAAGTTTACTTTAGAGATGGAGAGGGAGAATAAATTGCCATTCCTCGACACTTTAAAATTAAAACAAAACAACCTATTAAAAATTACAGTTTACAGAAAACCGACAAACACAAATAGGTATCTCAATTTCTTTTCAAGTCACTCAAAATCGGTCAAAATAGGAGTAATTAAAAGTTTATATGACAGAGCAAAACTTGTTTGTACCGACAGTGATACACTAGAAAAAGAAACAAAGCACATAAAAGACATTTTAATAAAAAACCATTAACCAAAAAATTTTATAGATAAATCGTTTAAAAATGTTGATACTAGACAAAACAGACAAGTTATTAATAACAATAATAATAACTCTCAAACAATTAACCTCACAATTCCTTATATCCGCGGTATTTCTGACACAATTAAAAGAGTAGGAAATAAATACAACATAAGAATGACATTTAAAACAAAAAATACTCTTAGCAACTAGCTCTATTAACAAAGACTAAACCAAACAATATACAACAAAATACCAAAAATGTGGTTTATAACATTCCCTGTGAATGTGATTAGATGTTAGTGTAAAACCTTCTTAGAAAGGGCGATTTTAATAAATCTAGAATTTGTCAACACGCATGGGAATCGGGTCAAAAAATCAATTGGAATAATTCCAAAACGGTATTAAAAGAATCGGTAACAAAATACAGAAGATTAAAAGACACCGCTATAATTAATTTAAATAAAAATAACTTTATTGCTATGCCTTCGGTAGATTTAAATTCAATATGGTTCCCGATTCTAAAGAATACAATTAAACACATTTAAATATTTGAATACACAATCAGTACGATAAACAATCACACAGTTAACATTACCTATACATATTTTTTGGTAGTATGTCACTGTCATAAAAATCTATTGTTGTCAATGTAAGTATCGTAGACATATACAAAAAATATATTTACTTTCACTCGTTACTCAGATATTACAAATTAATATAATTTATTTTTTAGTTTAGTTTTGAAAACGGGGGGAGAGTACCCTCCGAAACGTTAACGTTAAAAGTGTGTAAATTTTTTTATAACATTTTTATATCTTATATCATTAGGCAAATTTATTACAAAAAAAATCACTGAGAAATTTGTCTCCGTTTGGTTTTTTGTTTTTACCCAGTGATTCTTTCTTTAAATAAGAACAGGTATTTTTGATATTTTTTAAGTTTTAGATAGTGGCGAAAAACCCAAATAAAGGAAAAAAACAATAGTATTGTATACAAGCCTCTTCGACCAGGGTGATAAATGTGACGATATACGACTAAAGATCCCTATTTTTCTCCAATCTTTCTACATAGATAATTGACATTGACAATACAATGTTATCTGAGGATCCAAGAGTACTCCCAAGTATTTAATTTTTATATCACAATGGTATATATTTATTTTTAACTTATTAAATCATTTGTGGTCTTCTTTAGACCCTATAGCCATACATCTTGTTTTCAGTTCGTTTAGTTTAAGTTTATTTTTACATAGTCATTTAACTAGTATTGCCAGTTCACTATTCAATGTTTAAACTATTACAGGAAAATTATATCCAGACACAGATATGAGAGTATCATCCGTAAAAAGACTATACTTATTCAATATTATAGAAATATCGTTGGCATATATCAAAAACACTAACGGACTAAAGAACTTTCCCTTCTTGTCGAAACTTTTTCCTCAGTCCTCGTTCTATGATGTCTGTCTGTTAATTAACTCTTTTGATATTACACCATTACTTAATAATTTTTACATAGTATATCCCAGTCAGTAGTTTCGAATGATCGCTTTAAATCTATAAACACACAGAACAGTTTTCCCGTCCTTTATATCGTTTCTCCGTGCTGCGCATGCATACTGAATAACCGTTTCACAAGAATGTTTTTTCCTAAACCCCGATTAAGCAGAAAATAACAAATCAAGTTCTCAACTCTGCATATACAACAGTCTCGATGATTCTATCAACAATAGATAACAAACTAATTGGTCTAAAGTCACTTCGTACACTAGGCTTTGGCATTTTCGGAATCAGTACAATAATGGTTCCTTTCAATTTCCCAGGAAATGTATTCGTGTCAAAACTTAGATTAATTAAGCACAATAAACGATAACCGATGACACAAAAAATGTATTTCGTTTACCTTGTCATTTCATTGTCACTCGTACTTCAGCAAAACACAAGTTTTCTTAATTTGTTTAGTGTAACATGTTTAAACTCGGAAATCTTCAGAATCTTACACACCTTGACATTACTGCTCCAGTCCCGCCCTTCGATACTCTGTTCTACTTCATTCAAACTATCGAAATAAATGTTATTAAAGTTCTCCTGCGTAGGTCCGTAGAGGCCATTAAAGTCGATTCGAGAAAAATTGCCATGGTCTTATTTTTATTTTGTTTATATTTTTTTTTTGTTCTCCACATCTTCATCCCGTTCCTTCTACAAGCATTGATAGTATTATTAAACTACTTTTCCTCTCAAGTCGTATTATGGACAATACATTATTCCCTGTTTATAAATTTTCAAATCCGGCTCATTCTTTCTGAAAGAGAACTTTCTATACACTCTGTCCCTCTCAACCTGAGAATTTCCTAACTCTTTGCCTACTCAAAGGAACTTTTTAGGTTTTGTTAATACAAAAGAGCAGCCCTATCAAAAGTCAACATATAATTTATTAACTTCGAAAGAATTTTAGTCCCAATATTTCCTTATTAACTCTGTAATCAGCCTCGAGATTGCCTGCTCATTCAGACTGCGAACGTACGTGTGTCGAAGTGTTTCACATACAACACCCTGACGTTTAAACTTCAGATAGCACAGTAAGATCATCTGCGTATGCAACTTCTTGTGTCGCTTTATTGATATTTGTTTCCGTGAAATTACACTCTTTGATTACTACATCCACTGTTAATATAAACAATGTTGTTGATAGCCCATCTCCTTGTCTCACTCCTATATTGATCTCAAAATTCCCTGTTTCTCCTTCCGCTGTTCTAACAACTGCTTGTGAATTTTCCATTGTCATTTCTGTTAGTCTTATTAGCTTGCCCGGTATTTTAATGTCCGTTATAGATTTCATTACTTGTCCGCGTTTCAGACTAATGAAAGTTTGTCTGAAATCAATATACACAATTTATAATTCCATTCCATAATCCTGTGATTTTTCGATTATTTGCTTTACTATATGTACCGCATGGTAGATCTGCCTCTCCTAAAGCCATATTAACAGTCTCCGATTTTTTCATCTGTATACCTCATCAATCTGTTATTTATTATCATGGTCAGTATCTTATATACAACATTAAATAAGGTAATTCCCCTGTAATTTGCACAGTCTTTGGATCTCCCTTCTTATAAATTGGCATTATTATCCCTTTTTTTCCACTAATTAGGCATTTTTTCTTTCTTCCAGATATGAATTATCAGCTTAAATATCCTTCTTCCTAAGGCTTCTTCTTCCTAAGTTGAGTTATTACATCATTAAATTGTTCTTCTGTGGGTATATCCAGTTCTTCTTCTTCCACATTGCATTCCAGGTTTCCATCATTTTCCCTTTCCGTCGCCGTACTGTTATCTGTTAATGTTATATCTGTTAATACTTTGTGTTTCTTGTTGCTACATTGTTTCCTTTCGCATTTTCTCTTTTGATATATCTGTAAAATTTGATGTTATTCTTATTATCTTTTTCTATCATCCCCATCGTTTTCTCTATCCAAGTAGTTTTCTTAATGTTTACTAGTTTAGTGCTGTTTTTTCTAATTTCCTGATTTGCCTTGTAGTCTACATCAGTCCCTGTTCTTAACCACTTCAATCTAGTAGCCCTCTTCCTCTGCATTCTTCTTCAAACTATTCCTTCCTTCCTTCTATAGATTTTTTCCCATTATCTTATCTACGGCGTACTCAATACATCGTTTTATATTACTTTTCGTCCTCTGGACTGTCTGCTAGTTGTTTTCTGGCTTCTTCTTCGTATAGTGACTCCTTACCTGTTATCATCTCAATGTCCCATCTCCTTCTGTTTGTAAATTCACTCCACCTACCATTCTTAACTTAAGTTTCGCTATTACTAGAATGTGGTCAGTACCCACGTCTGGTCCTCGGAACTATCTACATCTTGTATCATTTTTTGTATTCTTTTGTCTATGAGGATGTGGTCTATCTATTTTTCTGTCGTTCTGCCTGGGATTAACCATGTTACTTTATGTTGTGTTTTATGTTGGTATTTTGTGTCAACTATGTACATTTTCATATCTGTTGCTAAATTTCCCAGTCTCGTTCCATTGTTGTTTGTATCGTAATGCAAGGTTTCTCCTCCAGCTACTTCTCTCCAGTATTCTTCCTTTCCCACCTTTGCATTGAAGTCTCCCATAAGGATGATTGTGTCATGTTTTTATATTTTTTCGCAAGTCTTACTTAATTTTTCATAGAACTCATCCTTCTCTTCTTCATTTGCTATCTCTGTTAGTGCGTAGACGTTTATGATTGTAATGTTGGCTATATTATTCTTTAATCTAATGTATGAAATTCTCCCATGTATACTCTTAAATTCCATTAAATAATTTCTGGAGTTTTTTCTGATTCGAAAATATTGAAGAATAAACCAGGAATTACTGAAATATAAATTAAAATGGAGGTGTAGTAGATTCCAGGAGAGGAAATCAATCTGGATCTACAAAAACTACAGGTAGGATTGGGCAATAAGAGACATAAATCGAAATCCAAAAAAATACAGGTTCCAAAAATATCTATTTTTGTTTTAAAGTTTAACTGAAATGAAATTAAACTTACTGCACTAATAATAACATAACATTTAACCTGGCTTGGTATTATGGAAGTATTTTAACCTTAGTTCAAATAGTATTTATATTTCGATAAATTTTAATTTGTTCCCACTGTTACTTCTGATCAAAAACATCCTTTGTACAACTAGAATTCATTATACATGAATTGTTATTATTATTATTATTTACGTATGGGCCCTGATGGACCACGCAAAGTACAATTAAAGGCGTTTGTTGTCGTTAGCCTTCCTTTGCGCCCATACTAATTTCATTCTTTCTATGAGCTTTTTTCCTTTCGTCAGACCAAGTTGCTCCAGTCTTCCTATATTTTTCCCTCTGGCCAACCTTCCAAACGTTAACCTTGTGTCTGAAACAGCCTCTATCCTGAATTTCACTTTGTGTAATATTTGCTGATCTTAGGTCCTCTTTAATTGCAGCAATCCATTTAATTATTTCTATTTTAGCTTTACTCCTATTTTCATAAATTTGGACTATTTGTCTAGTTAGTCTACTCGGATTCATCCGTTTTATGTGTCCGTAAAACTTAAGTCTTCTTTTTCTCATATCGCTATGTATATCAGTGTATTGTTTGATTTGTTGGTTTTCTCAAAGTCGGTATGTTGCGCCATTTATTTGTTTGGGGCCTAAGATTGTTCTTCCCTTCTTTTCAATGTCCTCGATGTCTCTCTTTCTATTCATAATGAACGTTTCTGCTCCATATAGACATTCTGGTTTAATAACTGTGTTGTAATATCTCAATTTTGTGTTTTTAGATATGCATTTTTTGTTGTAAATATTTTGTGTAAGTCTTAATGCCGTTTCCGTTTTTTGACATCTACCTTTATGGGCTGCTTTTTCCAACCCATTTTCCATGATTATTTCACCCAAATATTTGAACTGAGAGACTCGTCTGATGCTACCATATTTTGTTTTTATAAATGGTGTTCTTAGTCTGTTGCAGGTCATGTATTGTGTATTTTCAAAGGAAATTTGAAGTCCTACCTTTTCTGCTATTTCTTTTAGGATTTCAATCTTTTTTTATGGCGTTAATATATCTTGAGTCAAAATTGCTAGATCATCAGCAAACGCCAGACAATCTATTTCGATGTTGGTTCTCCCCAGTTTAATGGGCTGGTCAATATTCAGGGCCGACTTTTTGTCATGCCACTCCTGTATTACTTTTTCTAGAACACAGTTAAATAAGTGTGACAAGAGTCCATCCCCTTGTCTCACTCCAGTTTTAATTTCGAAGGGCTCTGAGATGTCACCCATGAATTTAACTTTTAACCTTGTGTTAGTTAATGTTGCTTTAATAATTGCCAGCGTTTTCAGATCTAATTCTTGTTCTTTTAATATTTGGAATAAAGATTCGCCGCCAATAGAATCATATGCTTTATTGAAATAGACAAATGTACAGTCGAGATTTTTATTGTACAGTTTTTGATGTCTTAGGATCTATTTTAGATTCAGGATCTGCCCGGTCGAAAACCTGCTTGATATTCACCAATTTTAGGTTCCAACTGTCCCTGTGCTCTGTCTAGTAGACATTGAGATAGAATCTTGTAACAAACTGGGAGAAGAGATATCCCTCTGTAGTTGTTTACATCCGTTCTATCTCCTTTCTTGTGTAGTGGATGGATTAGAGCATATTTCCAATCTTCCGGAATCCGTTCGGTTCGCCAAACTTCTTCTTCATTTTTAAGTCCCTTGATTTGCGTAATTATTTCACCTTCATTCGGTGATAATGCATCTGGGTTTGTTTGTTTAGGGTTTAGTGTTGGTAATTTGTTTAAGGACTCAAGATAGTTTAGTAGTTGTTCAAAATATTTCGCAATTGTCATGGTTATTTAGAACTAATTGTCCGTTTTCCTTTCGGAAGCAAAGACTTTGGGGTTGATAGCCTGTTAACTTAGTTTTAAATGTTTTGTAAAAGTTTCGGGTGCTATTTTTTGGAAATCTTTTTCTATTTCATTAAGTTGATTGTTTTCATATTTTCTTTTAGTTTGTCTAATTAGTTTCGATGTTTCTTTTCTTACTTTCAAAAAGATGTTATAATCTATAACTGTTTTTTGGCTGTTCCAATCTTTGAAAGCTTTACTTCGGCTTAATACTGCTTGCTCGCAAACTTCATCCCACCACGGATGTTTTCTAAGTTTTTGTAAAGGGGCCAACTTTAAGGTTGTTTTAGTAATTTTTTGTTTCAATTCTTGGAAGTTCTGTGCTGGTTGTTTATCAAGCTCTGCTGTTAAGGTTTGTTTTTATTTTCCTAGGGTCGAACTTTGGTATTAGCAGTCTCTTTTGAATAAGTTTTTGGGGTTTTAAGCTAAGTTTGATTGTAGTCAAGTAGTGATTTGTGACGATGTTAGCTCCTCTCCTGACTTGAACATTCAAAATCTCTTTATAATTGGGGTACGAAATGGCAACATGGTCAATTTGAAATCCACCCATGTGCGTGTTTGGCCACCTCCAGATCTTTTGTTTTGTTATTTTCTTCTTAAAATGGGTTGACATTATTTTTAGGTTAAACTGCGAACATAGTTCAACCAATCTTCTACCATTATGGTTAGTCCATTTATGAGCAGGAAAACTGCCGACTGTTATCCTGTACTTTCTTTCTTTTCCTAGTTGGGCGTGGAAATCACCCAATAAGATTTTTACATGGTTAGAGGGAATTTTAGAGGTGGTCTTTTCCAGAATTTCCCAGGACTTATTTACTTTTTCAGGATTAGATTTATTTTCTATATAGATATAGATAGATTTATTTTGTATACATGAATTGTATAGTATTTAATCATTTAATTTTCACTTTATATCACTAAATTTTTAGTTTTAATTTGCTCTTACTACATACACGTTTTCACTCTTGACGTGGCACACCTAACCTTCCAAAATCTGATCATAGAATCAATAAAAAAAGTTATTTATTTCCTATTAAAATCTAACGTTCAATTTGAACCTCTAAGAGTTATTTTTCTTTCAGTAATTACCTAAAATAAAAATATAAAAATGCAAACATTCAAATTAAACTAGTCGCTATCTTTTGTGTGAGAATTACTTATCGAAACTCCCGTGTATTTTTTAATTAATTCTTTTCACTTCTTTTTATTCCAACGGAACAAAGGTTACAATATTATTTGGCCAACCGAAAGGTAATATGCCTTTTTTGTGACGGATTTTTTATGGGAAACAAAAAAAGTTCCACATTATACGCCCAATTTTGTTCAATTAACTTTTGTTATATTTTAGGTAACTGTTAATTATGCGCATACGTTTTTTTTTTTGCCAAATAATTATACTAAGTGATTTAGAAAAAGGAACACCAAGAAATAATGATAACATTTTTAAAATTATTTTACCGATTCATTGTTATTGTTAAACAACACAACTGATTAAAATTTGGAGATCTAATTCCCACGAGTTAGGGAGCTACAATCAGTAATGGCGGATCGACCGAAATTTTGTATACATTCATGACCGCTTTGAAGTTGGCCGTTTTGAAAGACGCCCTAGAAGTCAAATATAAAAATGTTTTGAAGGCTAAAGAAAAATTTGCAATGAGAATATTGCAGTAAGAGGGAATTATTTTGAAGCAGACAAAATAAATTTGGATGAATAAATAAATACTTAAATAGTAGTCTAACCAAATGAGTGAACTGAGTGTGGTAAATTTCTCAAGATCCCAAAGATATTGAACATCATCAAGGACCAGACAAATGTTGACTATCTTAAACAAGGCAAAACTGATACTAACCAATGTCACACAATAGTTTTAGATCAATTCTTCCATTGGAACCTTCGGCGTGAAACACTAAACTCGAAGAGATTTACCACTAAACACCGAATAACATTTTTAAAGTTCTCAACGCACGTCACTAACTAATTAACTAACTCGTTAGCATTAACAGAACATGAGTTTAGATTAATAATAGTTTTGTTTAAATTACAATTGGATTAAATAATCTCCTGATGATGCAAACATGGTTAGCGAAACGTGAATAGAGAAGTTTTAAAAAAGCGATTTGGTGTTTATTGGTAAATGTCTTCGGGTTAAGTTTTAGGTCAGTTTTAGAAACCTCCTAAAATAACAAAGAAAAGGGTGTTGAATTAATTTAGCTTCGTCGGGTATACCTGATAGTTAAATTACAGAGAGATCTCTTATAAATTTAAAAAGTTGAAATCCTTCGATTTTACTTTTTCTCTCTTTTCTGTTTCTTTTTTTCCCAGAAATAATCCATTAAATCGCATACAACAACATTTTTTCTCCAGACCCCCTGGTCTTCTATCGACGATAATTAAACGACTTTTTACCCTTTTCCGCTCATATTTTTAACTACACCGAAATACCGGCTGCTGAACTGGCCACGGGTAGCTGAGGCGGGGTAAACTCCTTCCTATCTCTCTCTCCCGTTTAATTTTTAAATCTCCTAAGTGGTTTTATACGACTCCTTAGCCATTTAAACAGAAATTATTCAAGGGTCTTTTTTCCTGGCCTCTCGGTTTCGGTGGTTTTGAAGGAAAATTAATTTTTAGGAATTCAAGCATTATCGTTCCTCTTTTTCCTCGCGCTCGTTCGTTATATCGTTTTCCTTTCGCTACCGAGATGTGGTAAATTCAGTGTTTTTTAACTCTCAGAACAAGTTTCTTTTGAAAATTATACAACTTCCTTAATTTTTAGAATTTTTTTCTGTTTCAGATTATTAAACAAATTTTATTTTGCGGCTTTTACCATTTAAATTATATAATTATGACGACATCACATATCAATAAACTGAGCCTGTAGGCTGGATATTAATATTATTTATATGTCTGAACGAAATCCATTTTTTTAGTAAATTAAAAGTTCAGATATATTTTTTATAGTAAACTATTATTTAGATTAATTTAGATATATTATTATAACCAATAAGTAAAAAGTAAATTTTCTCTAAGTAACAAATTTTTTATGCAAAATGTTCAAGCTGGTTTAGGAGGACCTTTCACACCAACCAATGAAGAAAACCTTATCAAAATCGATACTCTTTTACTGAGTAATTTTACTGAATAATGAGTAATTTTACTCGTAATGAATCACGAGAACACACCATACCACACTGCAATAATTATTCTTCAATTTTTTGCAGAAAATTATACCAATATACTTCCAAAAGCCCCATACTCACCAGATATTGTCCCATGTGACTGTTTCTTATTCCCTCAGATAAAGAAACCACTTCGTGAATGCCGTTTTGAGTTCACAGAAGCCATGCAAGAGAGTCTGCGGGCCGCATTGAAGGATGTCGTAGGACTCGAATATAAAAACTGTTTGGAAGGCTACAAAAAACCTTGCAATAAGTGTAATGCAGTGAGAGGGGATTATTTTGAACCAGACAAAATAAATTTGGATGAATATATATACATATATATATATATATATATATATATATATATATATATATATATATATATATATATATATATATATATATATATGTTTAAATAGCCTAACCAAATGAGTGAACAATGAGAAATGAGTGGGGAAAATGGATTTCGAAGATATCTAACATCATCAAGGAGTAGAGAAATGTTGACTTTGTTAAAGAAGGCAAAACTGATACTAACCAATATCATACAATAGTTTTAGATCAGTTGATCAAAAGGGCGTTGAATCAATTTAGCTTCGTCCGATATACCCCACAGTTAAACTCTAGAGATATTTTCTTATAAATTTCAGAGTTGTGAACCTTCCATTTTACTTTTTCTTTTCTTCCTACAAATAATCCATAAAGTCGCTAGCTCCCTTGCAGAAAAAAAAATAAACCCAAGAAATAAAAAATTACCCAGGCTACACCAACATTTTTTTTTTCTAGATCCCCCTGGTCTTCTCCCAGTTCAGCTTCCCGGCAGCTGAACTGGGCATGGATAACTGAGGCGGGATAAACTACTACCGATCTCTCTCTCCCATTTAATTTTTAAATCTGCTAAAGTGCTTTTATACCACTCCTTAGCCGTTTAAACAGAAATTATTTAAAAAAAATTTTTCCTGGCCTCTCGGTCTCGGCGGTTTTGAAAGAAAATTAATTTTTAAGAAATTAAGCATTATCGTTCCTCTTTTTCCTCGTGCTCGTTCGTTAAATCGTTTCCTTTTCGCTACCAAGATGTGGTAAATTCAGTGTTTTTTAACTCTCAGGACAAGTTTCCATTGAAAATAATGTAACTTCCTTAATTTTTTGGGTTTTTTTTTCTATTTCAGATTATTGAACAAATTTTATTTTGCGGCTTTTACAATTTAATATATATGATAATGACGATATCATATAGCAATAAACTAGGACTGTAAGCTGGATATTAACACTAATTATATGTCGGAACTAAATTTAATACAAAATCCATTTTTGCAGTAAATTAAAAGTTAGTTATTCAGATATATGTTTTGCTAAAATAAAAGGGAGTGTAAACTATGAAAAGGAGTAATTTAGAAAAATTATTATGATCAATTAATAAAAAGTAAATTTTATCTAAGAAACAACATTTTTTATGCTGATGCATTAAAAATGCTCAACCTTGTTCACAAATACCTTCCACGCCAACCAATGAAAAAAATATTATCAAAATCGAGAATCTTGTACTGAGTAATCGCCGACTAAGTAACAGAGTCCTTTCGACAGAACCGTCCAGATTTATAGTAAAGCAATTAATGGTCTTTGAATCACGAGAACACACCATCGCACACTGCAATAATTATTCCTCAATTTTTTGCTAAAAATTAAACCAATACCATTCCAAAAGCCCCATATTCACCAGATGTTACACCATGTGACTGTTTCCTATTCCCTCAGTTAAAGAAACCACTCCGTCAATGTCGTTTTGAATTCACAGAAGCCATGCAAGAGAGTCTGCTAGCCGCATTGAACGACTCCTAGAAGTCGAATATAAAAACTGTTTCGAAGACTAGAAAAAACTTTGCAATAAGCGTAATGCAGTTAGAGGGAATTATTTTGAACCAGACAAAACAAATTTGGATGAATAAATAAATGTTCTAATAGTAGTTTAACCAAATGAGTTAACAGAGTGTGGTAAATGGATTCCTAAGACATCGATCATCATCAAGGAGTAGAGAAATGTTGACTGTCTTAAAAAAGGCAAAACTGATACTAACAAATGTCACACAATAGTTTTAAATTAGTTCTAGAAATCCCCTAAAATAACAAAAAAAGGGGCGTTGAATCAATTTAGCTTCGTCGGATATACTTGATAGTTAAACCCTAGAGAGATCCTCTCTTATGTATTTAAGAGTTGTGATCCTTCGATTTTACTTTTTCTCTTTATCACACAAATAATCCATTAAGTCGCTAGCTCCCCTGCGGATCCAAAAAAAAATCGAAGCCGATCAAAATTTTTTTTTCCAGATCCTCCTGATCTTGTCTCGACCACAATTAAATGACTTTTAACCCTTTTGGGCTCATATTTTTAACGACACCGAAATACCTGCAGCTGAACTGGCAATGGGTAACTGAGGCGGGGTAAATGCCTTCCTATCTCTAGCTCCCGTTTAATTTTTAAATTTCCTAAAGTGCTTTTATACCACTCTTTAGCCGTTTAAACAGAAATTATTCAAAAGTTTTTTTTTTCCTGGCCTCTCGGTCTCGGCGGTTTTGAAAGAAAATGAATTTTTAGGAAATTAAGCATGATCGTTTCTCTTTTTTCTCGTGCTCGTTCGTTAAATCGTTTCCTTTTCGTTACCAAGATGTGGTAAATTCAGTGTTTTTTAACTCTCAGGACAAGTTTCCATTAAAAATAATGCAATTTCCTTAATTTTTTGGGTTTTTTTTTCTATTTCAGATTATTGAACAAATTTTATTTTGCGGCTTTTACAATTTAATATATATGATAATGACGACATCATATAGCAATAAACTAGGACTGTAAGCTGGATATTAACATTAATTATATGTCGGAACTAAATTTAACACAAAATCCATTTTTTCAGTAAATTAAAAGTTAGTTATTCAGATATATTTTTTGCTAAAATAAAAGGGAGTGTAAACTATGAAAAGGAGTAATTTAGAAAAATTATTATGATCAATTAATAAAAAGTAAATTTTATCTAAGAAACAACATTTTTTATGCTGATGCATTAAAAATGCTCAACCTTGTTCACAAAGACCTTCCACACCAACCAATAAAAAAAATATTATCAAAATCGAGAATCTTGTACTGAGTAATCGCCGACTAAGTAACAGAGTCCTTTCGACAGAACCGTCCAGATTTATAGTAAAGCAATTAATGGTCTTTGAATCACGAGAACACACCATCGCACACTGCAATAATTATTCCTCAATTTTTTGCTAAAAATTAAACCAATACCATTCCAAAAGCCCCATATTCACCAGATGTTACACCATGTGACTGTTTCCTATTCCCTCAGTTAAAGAAACCACTCCGTCAATGTCGTTTTGAATTCACAGAAGCCATGCAAGAGAGTCTGCTAGCCGCATTGAAGGACTCCTAGAAGTCGAATATAAAAACTGTTTCGAAGACTAGAAAAAACTTTGCAATAAGCGTAATGCAGTTAGAGGGAATTATTTTGAACCAGACAAAATAAATTTGGACGAATAAATAAATGTTCTAATAGTAGTCTAACCAAATGAGTTAACAGAGTGTGGTAAATGGATTCCTAAGACATCGATCATCATCAAGGAGTAGAGAAATGTTGACTGTCTTAAAAAAGGCAAAACTGATACTAACAAATGTCACACAATAGTTTTAAATTAGTTCTAGAAATCCCCTAAAATAACAAAGAAAGGGGCGTTGAATCAATTTAGCTTCGTCGGATATACTTGATAGTTAAACCCTAGAGAGATCCTCTCTTATGTATTTAAGAGTTGTGATCCTTCGATTTTACTTTTTCTCTTTATCACACAAATAATCCATTAAGTCGCTAGCTCCCCTGCGGATCCAAAAAAAAGCCGAAGCCGATCAACATTTTTTTTCCAGATCCTCCTGGTCTTGTCTCGACCACAATTAAATGACTTTTAACCCTTTTTGGGCCCATATTTTTAACGACACCGAAATACCTGCAGCTGAACTGGCCATGAGTAACTGCGGCGGGGTAAATGCCTTCGATAGAGATAGATCTCCCGTTTAATTTTTAAATTTCCTAAAGTGCTTTTATACCACTCTTTAGCCGTTTAAACAGAAATTATTCAAAAGTTTTTTTTTCCTGGCCTCTCGGTCTCGGCGGCTTTGAAAGAAAATGAATTTTTAGGAAATTAAGCATGATCGTTTCTCTTTTTTCTCGTGCTCGTTCGTTATATCGTTTCCTTTTCCCTACCGAGATGTGGTAAATTCAGTGTTTTTTAACTCTCAGAACAAATTTCCTTTGAAAATTATGCAACTTATTTTTTTTGTGTTTGCTTTTTTTTGGTTTTGGTGGTTTTACGACGTTTACGAATTAAAATATTTAATTATGACGACATCACATATCAATAAACTAGGACTGTAAGCTGGATGTTAAGATTAATTAAATGTCTGAATTAAATTTAATGCCTAATCAATTTTTTTCAGTTAATTAAAAGTTAGCTATTCAGATATAGTTTTTGATAAAATAAAAGGCGGTGAAATTATGAAAAGGAGTGATTTAGATGTATTATTATGATCAATAAGTAAAATGTAAAATTTGGCCTAAGGAACAAAATTTCTTAAGCTGATGCAGTAAAAATGTCAACCTAGTTTAGGAAGACCTGCACCACACCAACCAATGAAGAAAACGTTATAAAAATCGAGAATATTTTACAGAGTATTCACCGATTAAGAGATAGAATCCTTTTGTAAAAAACCATTCTGATTTGTGGCAAAACAATTTACTGTTTTTGCATCACAAAAACGTTAAATCGCAATCGCAATAATTATTCGAAAAAAAAATCGATATTTTTTTACTAAAAATCAAGCCAATATCGTTCAAAAATACCATATTTACCAGATATCGCACCATGTGACCTTTGCTTCCTATCAGTTATAAAACCCACTTCGAGAACACCGTTTTGAGAACAATTCAAGGGTGTCTGCTGGCCGCTCTGAAGGGTATCTTAGAAGTTGAATATAAATAATTTTCGAAGACTGGAAAAAACCTTGAAATAGGTGTGTTGCAGTGAAAGGGAACTACTTTGAAGCAGAAAAATTAAAGTTGTATGAATGAATAAATATTTAAATAGCAATCTAACCAAAACAGTGAACAGAGTGTCGTAAATGGATCCCGAAGATGGTGAATTCAAAGTTGGTTCAATCAAAGATTAGAAAGATGTTCACTACCTTAAAGAAGGCAAAACTGATACTAACCAATATCACACGACAGTTATAGATCAGTTTTAGAAATCTCTTAAAATAAGAAAGAAAAGAGTGTTGAATCAATTTAGCTTTGTCGGATATACCTGATAGTTAAACTCTAGAGAGATCTTCTCTTAAAAATTTGGGAGTTGTGATCATTTTACTTCTTCGCTTTTTCCCACAAGTAATCCATTAAGTCGCTAGCTCTCCTGTGGATCCAAAAAAAACCGAACAAGTAAAAAGTTGCCCGCGATACACAAACATTTTTTCTCCAGATCCCTCTGGTCTTCTCTAGAAAATAATTAAATAATTTTTACCCTTTTCAGCCCATATTTTTAACTCCACCGAAATACCGGCAGCTGAACTGGGCATGGATAACTGAGGCGGGGTAAACTCCTACCGATCTCTTTCTCCCATTTAATTTTTAAATATCCTAAAGTGCTTTTATACCACTCTTTAGCCGTTTAAACAAAAATTATTCAAAGGTTTTTTTTCCTAGCCTTTCGGTCTGGGCGGTTTTGAAAGAAAATTAATTTTTTGGAAATTAAACATTATCTTTGCTCTTTTTTCCCCCACTCCTTCGTTATATTGTTTCCTATGTATTTATTCATGCAAATTTATTTTTCCTCTTTCAAAATAATCCCCTCTCACTGCAATACACGTATTCCAACATTTTTCCCAGTCGCCGACACAGTTTTTATACGGATCTCTGGTAGTACCTTTAAATGGCCTGCGAAAAAATCGCATGGTGCCATATCTGGTGAATAGGGTGCTGGTGGAATGGTGTTTGTTTAATTTTTAGCCAAAAATTGACGAATAATTATTGTAATTAGCGATTGTGCCTTATCGTGATCGAAAAACCATGAATTATTTTGTCATAGTAATATTTACGATGTTGACGTATATTGACGTTAAAGATCTTCCTGAACGAGGTTCATCTTAAAATGCTTATCTACCATCACTAAAATCCATGTGCAGCTTAAAACTATATTTTTTTTACTTAGCTTAATCACGGTACCACTTTTTGTCATTTTTAATGTATCAGCATAAAAAATATTTAGTGAAAGCCACTGTAAATAAAATTGCTTTCTCTCTAGTAACTAACGCTGTATTTATAACTTTTGTTTATAATAATTATGACATAATATACTCTGATTGTAGGGAGGTTAGAGATAAGGTGAGACGATCTGTGTAGAAGCACGAAAAACGACTTTACAAACACAATATCGTTGAAGCAATCCATGTACTTGATCAACGAGAGATAATAACAAAACTCAAGAGAATTAAACCTGTTGAATTAGTGGAGTGAGTATCAAAAGTAATATAATGTGCGCTCATGTAGTGTGTCTAGTGTTAACTCTTTAGATATAAACTACTGTTAGGTCCTCATTTTAATTCTCGAAACAAAAAGAATGTTGGACATCCTTATTTTGATTTTTTCTTGTATATCATTTCGGATATAACTAAAAAACTATTTTAATTTGATAACGATGTTGGTTTTTTCTCCCGCTCTCTCTCCCGTCCTCCCGATCCTTTTGATTTCGATTTGCGCGTGTTTTTTTTTCTCCTTTTTCCGCTTTTCTAAACGATGTTAATTAAATAATGCAGCTAAAATATTTATTCAAATTTGAGAATTAACGATGCTGTTTATATTTTGGTAATTTTAATTATATTTGTTCACAGGCCGATGTGCGTCCGTGTGTGGATACGGACCGAGTTCGGTTATTGATTTTGCCAACCGGTTCGGGTGTATATTTTTTTAAATATTTTTAATTAAATGGTTTTAGGTCTCTTTTTATCGAAAATGATGGGACGGATTTACCACATCTACTCGTGTGCACTTTATTGGAGGATAGGTAGGTCAATACAAACGTCAAAATAACATTATTTATTTCCTTTTGCTGTACTTCTTATGCATTACTACTAGTTTACTAGTTACTAGTTTTACATTCGATTAAACCAGAGGTTCTCAACCTTTCCTGGACCACCGCCCCTTTAAAAGAAAGAAAAATCCAACGTCCAAGGTATTTTATACCAAATAATAAAATATTGCTGCACATTATCTATACCTATTTTATTTGTCTATCTATCTACAAAGGTTGTTCGTAAAATAAAGTTTCCATTTTTTGCACAAAGAAAATTACATTTATTTGCCATGTATTATACATGGTTGAAAAACCTGAACTTCTACTATTTTCCATTTTTCATTCAGTGCAGCATTGTTCCTATACCCGTGTCATAAAACGCTCCTGCCACGGAGTGCAGGTAGTATACAACCTCTTCTTTCAACTCCTCGTAGGTCCTGGTCCTGGTCCCTTCTGGTCCTGGGGTGTGCTGCTTCAACTCGACTGAACGTCGCACCTACTGGGCGCTTGTAGGGAGGAAACCAAGCTACACGCCAGTGCTGCCGGTTTTTGCGTTAAAACATTCCTCGTGAGTCCCGCACCTTGGAGACTTTACTTTCAAACTTAGCGGGAGATATCGAAGGAAAACTAGGTAGATGGAGAGAACATTTTGAATACCTCTTAAGGAGTGAAATGACGAAAAACCAATAAGACAAAAGGGAGGGGTGCCAGAACGAGAATATGTTGGATCAGGTAGCGGAAATCCCTTCTGAAAAAGAAATAAGAGAAATAATAAAGAATCGAAATAACAACAAAAGCACAGGAATCAATGGCACAATAGCGAAAATAATTAAACACGGAGGAAAAAAATGATTTGCAAGGCTACATCGACTGATAAAACGGATATAGATCCCCACATGAAAGAAATATTCATACATATTACTTGATATAACCTATAAGGTTATTGCAAAAGCTATAAGAAGCAGACTTGAAATATATTTAAACGGACAAGTGGGAGAATATCAAGGAAGGTTTAAAAAGATTTTCGTCCTGAAAATAATCCAGAACAATACGTATGAAGGGAAACAACTTGAAGTTATTGTTCATCGAAATAAATCTCAGTCATAAGGAGGAAATTGTACCAAGCACTAAAAGTGCTCCAAGTCCCGAAGAAGATCATTCAAATGACAAAGATGACACTAAGAAAAACAGATTACATTGTGGTGGTGGAGGGAGGCCTTTCCACGGAAAAAAATTGAAGCAAGAAAAGAATTGAAACAAGGGGATCACCTGACTACTGTCCTTTTATATGTTGTGCTATAAGTAATACTCCGAGAGAGCGGAATAAAAGCAGGAGGAAAAATTTACAATAGCAAGAGCCAAATATTAGCATACGCAGACCACGTAGTACTCTTGCTACGAACAACAACAGAGCAAGCAAGAAGTTTTAGACTATTTGGAAAAAAGCGCAAGAATATGGTCTGCACATTAATGAAATTAAGACAAAATTCCCTGAGATGGAAAACGGAAAACTGTCAAAGAATTTGAGTATTTGGGAGTTACCTTAACTAGCGAAGTCTATGAAATAAAGGGAACTGAAAAAAGGATGGTAACGGGAAGCAAATCTGTGGGAGCGTTACACAACATGTTTAGATAAAAAAAAAAATTGGTCAGCAAAGTTACGGTTGTTCATAATAGTTATTCAACCCACGGTATTATATGGCTGTGGGTAATGAATAGAAAAGAAGAAGAAAGATTGAATGTCTGGGAGCGAATAGTACTGAGGAAGATATTTGATGGAGTGAAGTATAGGAGACAATATGACAATATGTATTTTCTTTGTTTTTAATATATATATATATATATATATATATATATATATATATATATATATATATATATATATATATATATATATATATATTAAAAACATAAGAAAGAAAAAAAGATAAGAAAATACACCCACACCACGTTGGTGCTTTCTCGTTCCCCCATCCGCCATCCAAAGCGCTAGCAAGCGTCTCCCAGGCCTTAAGCCGTCATCAGCTGAGCTCAAGCTGAACGCATCCAGCACTGGTTTACATGTCCATCCATTTTATGACGGCTTGCAGTCCGTCAGCACTGACTACCTGCTCAATTTGTCCTCTTGCTTCCCTTTTCATTTGTTTATCATCCTTCAACAATTGGCATCCTTCAACATTGGCAGCATTGGCAGCTTTCGGCACGCGGCTACTTTGTATTGTGCCAGTCCCTTGACAGCTGTTCTCGGAAAACATGAGGTCCAATAACAGTGGAGAAGTGAAATACCTATCCATAAAAATAAATGATCCTTCAGGAACTGTCTCTAGTAATCTCATTACCGCCTTACCCCCATTGTCTAATATTTGAGTGTAGGTGCTGGTGGTGATGGGGTCACCCTTTCCGTAGTAAAAAAAATAAATCTAATGGGACACCATTTGCTCCTGCACGTACAAAAAGCTTTATTCCACAAGGATTTGGGTTGTTTCTGATTATCTGCCTTGCTGGCATTTTTCCCAAGAACGGGACCATCTGCTCATCGATACAGACTATTTGTGGATGTAAATTCAGTCTGCATCCTGTTCGAATCATTTGAAAGAGAGGCTCAACTTTCCAAAATGTATTGGCCTTTTTTTGTTCTTCGGTAATGTCACTGTCGTTCAGTAATTTTATATGGCTTCTAATTGCCTTGTACCTTTTCCGAGGCATTACCCTAACTATGCCCTCTTGTTTTATTCTTCGATCCCAATACATTCTCATTCTGGGGTATCCTAGGTACGACATCATGATTGTCAAAGCAAAAATGTTTTCATTTCATCGGGCGTTGTCTTGAGTAGCTTACCCTTTTCCAATAGATACTTTCTGTTTGTGTACTCACTTACAATATTAAAAAAAATCGTCCGGAAGATGTTTTCGGACATAATCATGGACATGCAAATTTATTGCATAATTTGTTGGCGGTTCGTATTCAGGAGCTGGTGCTACAGGAAAAAATCATTCGTTTTTGTCCAAGTTGTATAAAAAGATTGGGAGTCTAGCTGCCAGTAAGTCACTCTGCAAATCCAAGTCAACACCAATATCTTCCTCTCCGTCTTCGTCTTCCTCATGGATGCCCTCATTGGCCTCAGGCAATTAATCCGGTTCACCATTGTCATCATCAGATAAATCCTCCACAAACTGCTCAAATCTCTCTGAATCTGCAAAAAAATATTTAGGTACGCTGAAAAAAAGTAAAATCACATATTTTGTGAAAATCAACAAAAATTCAATTCATTCTACAAGATAATGTTAACTTCCAATCAAAATATTAAATTACGATTAATTTTTGTTAGTAAAAAACAAAATACTTTGCGTAATTCAAAATGTAAACAGAAAGTTCTAGAAAGAAACTATGTCTGCCTATAAGCCCAATGTCCCCCACAGGGAACGTACAGATTTGTTGTTTTGCCAAATTTTGATAACAGTTATCGCAAGAACAACAATATTCCTTCATTCTTTGATAGTTTAGGTGAATATTGCTTTCAAAAAATAAAAAATATAAAGATTTGTACAAAAAAAATATACTTACAAATAGAAATCCATTCAGAACGATTACGTCTTGGAGTCGCCATTTTGATATCAACACTAGAACTGATAACAACGAGGTGAGCCCACCATTCGTTCAGGACAAGTAAAGACATCTGTTGAGAGCTTCCAGAACTAAAAGCAGTGTTGCCAAGGTCTATAGGGAAGCAGCTGTAGCCAAGGTCGCAGAAAGAGATCTGTGTCCCCTACAGGGGCAACGGGCCTAAGGAGGTTAAGTTTCGAAGTAGCAATTTAAATTAAAACAGAATTACTTATTAATCTACTGGTCTTTCGGGTTGTTTATTTAAAAAAAAAACATTCAAGGAGAGTCATACCAACTTAAAAACAAATCTTTATATCGATACGTATAGCGCCTGAATTTTTAAAACAAATCTCATCTAACTATTTAATTATTGTAATATATTTACTCATTAATCAGGTCACATTTATTTAATCTAACTTCAGCGAAATATAGGTTGATCATTCTTTGTTCCAGACGCGACGAGCAACAAAAATATTTGCCTCAATTTTTCTAGAAGGAAAAAAAACTCTGCCTTACTCAAAAGCAACCTGCCTCGATCTATCTGGATTCCGATTTTCTAGGGTTTCTCTTTCGCTTTCGGCATTTACTTTATGAACATTCTCGGCTCTAAAAAATTGAATCCACTTTCGCCTCTGTTTCCTTCCGATGTTTCTTTTTTACTTTGTCAGGACGGGATAATTAAAATGGACATTAGTCGAAGTCTCGAGTGATTTTTTCCCGAGAAAGATATGCTTAAAAACGTTTTATACAGACTACTTCCCCTTTTTAAAGCTAATTATTAATTTATAAGGACTAATTTCTGCCAATTTAGGTTTTTTATAATACAATTTGAGGGTATTTTTGTTTTTTGGATTTATGGTCACGTAAAGTGCGTTATATAAAAAGGAAATAAATATGAAAATTTAGTTCACAACAAAACTTAGATCTAACTCCTATCAACCAATTGTAGAATGATCAATCTGTGTCCGACGAGATGAACCGGGAAGCGCTCCCCTGGATTTTTCGGTGATTCGTATCATGAAAGCGAATGTAAAGCCATCGTAAGCCTTTGTCTTACTCAAACTATCTACTTCAATATCAGATTTTCTGGAAAATTCTTCGAGGCATACTTTCGACCTTCTGGGCATACTTTCGACCTTCTGGGCATACTTTCTATTGGTTTTTTAGCGTAGTCGACGAATAGAGAGCGAAATTTGCCGTATATTGCGTGGCACCTGCTTCAAATCGTACACAGTTCTTCCAGCTAGTTGGATCTGTAAAACCTTCTTAGAAAGGGCGATTTTAATGAATCTAGAATTTGTCAACACGCATGGGAATCGGGTCATAAAATCAATTGGAATAATTCCAAAACGGTATTAAAAGAATCGGTAACAAAATACAGAAGACTAAAAGAAACCGCTATAATTAATTTAAATAAAAATAACTGTATTGCTATGCCTTCGGTAGATTTAAATTCAATATGGTTCCCGATTCTTAAGAATACAATTAAACACATTTAAATATTTGAATATACAATCAGTACAATAGACAATCACACAGTAAACATTACCTATATATATATATTTTTTGGTAGTATGTCCTGTCATGAAAATCTATTGTTGTCAATGTAAGTATAGTTGACATACACAAAACAATATATTTACTTTCACTCGTTACTTTGTATACCGTGTGTCCCAGCCAAATGGAATAAATTCGTTAATAAATAAATGGGGGCGTGTTCGAAAAAACGCTCGAACATGTTGATTGGTATTTTTAGATGCGCATTTTTTCCAACAAAAATTTTTTATACAGTGCGTGTCATGTAACAGTGGCCAATACCAACTTTCTTATTTTAAATACAACACCCTGTATATTATTTAATTTTTGGATTCTTCAGGAAATTCTAGACATATTTCATGTAAAATATCTTAGACTTATCTTCAACTGTTTCGGAAATATTAAGTAATTCTTCGAACATTATCAGCAAATAGGGAAAGATAAAAATCAGGTTTTCAAAGGTAGGTATTTGTTGTATGAAACGTCAAAAAATCAACGTGCCTTTTAAATTAGTTTTCTTTGACGTGTGCGATTCATTTGATTTACATGTTGTATTTATCAGAGAGTCATAAAATAACCATCTTAATGATGATAGGTTATGGAGATAGGACACGAACTCAAGCCGAAGTTATTCGTCTCTTTAGGGAAAAATATCCTGACTTACCACCCATATCCCAAGGTACAGTAAGTAAAGTTGAAAAACAATTTAGAGAACTGGAACACGTGAGACAAATTAAGAAGGAAGCAGTGTCGTTGACCGATAACAAAAACATTCCAAGACAATCTGCATACCTCAACTCGACAAGTTGCCTTGGAAAACAATGTTGGTCGCTCTGCGGTTGCCAGAATATTGAAAGAGAATAAAATGCATCCGTATAAGCTACAGCCTACTCAAGAGCTTAGCGAAGACGACTTCGACAGGAGAATGGAGTTTTGCGAACAAATAATGCACAGAATAGACAACAACTTTCTGAGAGTGGAAAACGTTTTATTTTCTGATGAATCTACTTTTACTCTTCATGGGCATGTCAATCGCCAGAATTGTCGTTATTGGTCGAGAGAAAATCCTCACAGGATGCGGGAAATTCACACACAAAGACCTGAAAAGATTAATGTCTGGGCAGGTATTATAGGAGATCAAATAATTGGTCCAATATTTTTCGATCAAAACTTAAATGGGGTAAATTACTTAGACTTTCTCCAAAATCAGCTCATTCCAAATCTTATAAATTTGTACCGTAATAGAAGAAATCCTCAATTGCTAACCGACACAATTTGGTTCCAACAAGAAATGAATGAAATGAAGTTGAAGAATCCAAAAATTAAATAATATACAGGTTGTTGTATTTAAAATAAGAAAGTTGGTATTGGCCACTGCTACATGACACACCCTGTATAAAAAAAAATTGTTGACAAAAATGCGCATCTAAAAATACCAATCGACGTGTTCGAGCGTTTTTTCGAACACGCCCCCATTTATTTATTAACGAATTTATTCCATTTGGCTGGAACACACGGTATTACAAATTAATATAATTTATTTTTTAGTTTAGTTTTGAAAACGGGGGGAGAGTACCATCCGAAACGTTAACGTTAAAAGTTTGTAAAATTTTTTATAACATTTTTATACTTTAAAATTTTGTTCGTTAGGCAAATTTATTACAAAAAAGAATCACTGAGAAATTTGACTCCGTTTGGTTTTTTGTTTTTACCCAGTGATTCTTTCTTTACATAAGAACAGGTATTTTTGATATTTTTTGAGTTTTAGATAGTGGCGAAAAAACCCAAAATCTTCATAAATCCCCACACATTTCCAATTGGGTTGGCATCTAGAAATTATGAAATAATCATGATGCCATTTTCCTCTTTCCAAGACTTGTACAAGCGACTACTTCGATGTTTAGGCTCATTATATTCTTGATTCTGACTTTAACAGTTCACGCTGATAAATTTAGATTTTACATACTTTTACGTTTATTCCAAAATTCATTTTAGAATAAACGCATTCACTTTGACGTTTCGATAGATACTGAAATGAATCTATGTTTGCACCGTGGCCCTCTGACGCTACAATCGCATCGCGAAAAAAAAGCAGAACGAGGCAACCTGCCTATGGTATATGGAGTCCATTTATTATAATAATCTTGCAAATTTTTTCAGATTTTTTTAGATATTTTGAATATTTGATTTAATTTAAATAACTGATAAATTACATTTAGCAAACCTAACTAAAGTAGCGAGATAATAACAATAAACAGGAAACAACAACAAACAGGAAAATATAGGGAATGTATAAGGAACCAAAAATACGAATCTTCATCAGAACCTAGAGAGTAAGGTTTTCAAAGAATTCAAGACTTCGAAAGCGATATAAACAAATAGAAATATTATTTGATCAATGACTGAAAATAATGAATGAATTGAATGAACAAGAAAGAAAAAAATTATATGTTTAAAGAACAAAATGTAAAGGGTAAGTTTTGTAGTGTGTCCGAACTTCGGATAGGGGTCGCTGTGAAACACACTGTGAGTTTGCGCCCCTCTAGTGTCAAAATTATTCAGTATAGTTTGGCAAATCATCATGAAATATCTAACATTAGAGCAAAGCTTGCAAATTGTCGACATTTACAATTTAAAATCAGCGTTCCGTGTACCAAATTTATGGTGCATTTCATGAATTTTATGGCGTACATAATTGTCCAACCGAACGATGTATTCGAAATATCGACAAATTGATATTAAAACAAAAACAAGACAAAAAACTCTGCGGTAAAATATCCCCGCTGTTGATCGCAATGTTGATGAAGATCTAAATTTGTTAATTCGTCACAGGTCGCAGGAAGTTGTGCTTTATTATTTGACTACGTAGAAAATTTGATCTGGACGAGATGTGGTTCCAAAAGGACGGCTCCACAGGTCATATAGCCAACACAAAAATCGATTATTGAGGTAATTGAAGGTCATGTGATTTTTTCTTTGGGGTTGTGTTAAAGTTTTGGTCCATGCCAATAAACCAGCAACTATTAATGCATTTGAACCTTTGAATATTAAACTAACAGGAACGAGTCTGGCCTCATCTTTATGCACGTATAAATGGTGACGGCCATATTGAAACACCACATATGACTCATTGTTTTAGAATTTTCGTAGTTGCTGTCAAGAACTTAGAAGTTTAATAGCTATTTGAGCAATTTTATAGTGCTTTAATCAATAATAAGTGCCGAATAAGTGTACTGGAATACTCTTTTTGTGTCTTCCAGTGTAAATACATATTAATACTTATTATATTGACAATAAAAGCAATAAGTAAGGCAAACAGACAAAATATGGTTAGTTGTGCGTCTTGTAGTTGTTCCTTGATACGAAAAAATTAATATTCAGGAGTAACATTACATAGGTAATTGCTTTTAATAATAAATTTGTCAATTATCTAGTAATAAAAACGAATTTTGTTTGAATGAAGTATTAAGGTTAAGAAGCGAGCCAATGGCCTGGTATGCATAGGCATAGTCAAAGTGATATTAGGTAAAATAATATAATTAAAATGTTATAAAGGTAGTGAATATCTTTTTTTAGAACTTAAGCTTTTAACGTATGTTCTAATGATTTTTTTTTTGCTGATGATCTAGCAATTTTGGCTCAAGATGTATTAACGGCACAGAAACAGATTGAAATCCTAAAAGAAATAGCAGAAAAGGTAGGACTCCAAATTTCCTTTGAAGAGACACAATACATGACCTGCAACAGACTAAGAACACCATTTCTAAAAACAAAATATGGTAACATCAGACGAGTCTCTCAATTCAAATATTTGGGTGAAATAATCATGGAAAATCGGTTGGAAAAAGCGGCCAATAAGGGTAGATGTCAAAAAAAGGAAACGGCATTGAGACTTACACAAAATATGTATAACAAAAAATGCCTATCTAAAAACACAAAACTGAGACATTACAACACAGTTATTAAGCCAGAATGTCTATATGGGGCAGAAACGCTCATTTTGAATACAAAGAAAGACATCGAGGACATTGAAAAGAAGGAAAGAAAAATCATAAGAAATATCCTAGGCCCCAAACAAATAAATACAACAACATACCGACTTCGAGAAAACCAAGAAATCAAACAATACACAGATATACATAGCGATATGAGAAAAAGAAGACTTAAGTTTTACGGACACATAAAACGGATGAATCCAAATAGGCTAACTAGACAAATAGTCGAATTTTATGAAAATAGGAGTAGAGCTAAAGTAGAAATAATTAAATGGATTGCTGCAATTAAAGAGGACCTAAGATCAGCAAATATTACACAAAGTGAAATTCAGGATAGAGGCTGTTTCAGACACAAGGTTGACGTTTGGAAGGTTGACCAGAGAGAAAAATGTAGGAAGACTGGAACAACTTGGTCTGACGAAAGAAAAAAGCTCATAGCGAAAGAATGAAATTAGTATGGGCGCAAAGGAAGGCTAACAACAACAAACGCCTCTAATTGTACTTCGCGTGGTCCACCCGGGCCCATACGTGAATAATAATAATAATAATAAAATGTTATAAAGGTAGTGAATATCTTTTTTTAGAACTTAAGGTTTTAACGTATGTTCTAAAATGTTTAGTTTTCTGAAATACTGGGCCTTAAGAATTCAGATTATTTTTTAGTTTTCGTTTAATACATACAAAACATGTTACTTTACTCATATAAAGAATCTAGAAAATATAACTAATATTACAGATTGTTAACTTTTTTTACAATCCTATTTTTTGTCAGAAATTATTGTACTAATAAATGTAAATGCTACTTCCATTTTGATTTGGATTTCATGTTATTAAACTAGTTTTTTTCAAAGTTTCCCAAAGATCCAAAATTTTATTAAAAAGCCAGACTTTATTCCAAACTGCAGACGTTTTTTATGTTCCCATCATTTTGCTGGGAATTATTTTAATCGAACATCTAAGATAAAAGTGAGACTACTACCAAACGCTGTTCCAAAAAAGTGAGTCTTTTAAAAGATGTGATTTTTTTATTTTGGCATTTTGATAATCATCTTTCATAGCATATATTCTTGAAAGTTAGCTTTTTTTTTTGTTGAGGAATATTTTATTTTATACTCGAGTTTATATCTCCCACTTTAGTTTATAAATTAATTATTTACATTACAAGAATTAATCATAATTGTGAAAAAGTTGTAGTAGATGAAAAAAATCGTAGTATGCATACAAAGTTAAATTTGTTTAAAGGACAATAAATATTGAACAACTAAATACAGAAAAGATTACCATTACCCAGTTACCATGCTGGTCCCACTTACAGAATCATATGTTCTTCCTTGTAATTTTATATTCAAAGATTTGAACGCACTAAAACAATTACCCTTCAGTTAATCTCATGACAACATGTAGATTAGAGCGAAGTAAAACAATATTCGCCTCAATTTTTCCAGAAAGTATAAACCCCGTTCTATTCTAACCTACCTCAATATATCTGGATTCCGATTTGCCAGGGTTTCTCTTTCGCCTACGGCGTTTACTTTATGAACATTCCTCGCTCTAAAAAAAAATTGAATTAACTTCCTCCTCTGTTTCCTTTTGATGTTTCTTTTCAACTTTACCGAGACGGGAAAATGAAAGTGAACATTATGTCTCAAGTAATTTTTTTGGCGAAAAAGCTCTGTTTAAAAACGCTTTAAAGACTTTCTTTTCTTATCGCTAATTGATATTTTACGACGACTAATTTCGGTTAATTTGTTTTTTTTTAATATAAAAATATATAGTATAGATATATAATATAAAGAATAAATCATTTGTGTATATGTATATGTATTGTGTATATTAATATATCAATTAATGATTTTTTAAACATTACAGCATTGTATAATTCACAAATAATGGTCTAGTTTACATTTTCAAAATGTAAGATTAATAATCTCCTTCGGACGCAAGACATTCAACAACCACCCTCTGAGTTTTCCGGTAATTCCGGTTAGAAGAAAAAATTATCCGTTTAATATGCTTCTTCTTCGAAAACGATCTAGTACAGTATATTTGGTTCTGTAGTTTCCAAAGATCTTTTTCCATCTCAGGTTTTATGAGGATTTTCTTTACGGAGGAAAATTCTTTAATCAAAAAAAAATAGTTCTTTATAAACCCTCTGTTTTATTCCTGAATTCCTTTTGAATGACTTCAATGTTGGCATAACGCTGATTTTTCATGGCCATATATACGGAAAATAGAAAAAAAACATTTTGGATCACAAATCGAGCTCATTCCTTTACAAATGATCATTTATAAGACGCTAAATTCAAACAATCATTATGTTTTACCTAAAGTCAACAGTTTCTGAAATCGAATTAAAATATCAAAATCGAAGTATTTCAATTATAAACGCATCAAACCTGATGTATTTCTAACTACCAAAATATCAAAATAATGTTTCAACTAGTCAATAGAGTCCAAAATTCTACATAAGTCCTGATAGTTTCGTTAAGATATCTTTTTTTCTACTAGAGATACGGGAAAAAATGTGAAAATTACTAAAAATCGCAAATTTTCCTGGCCATATATACGGAAAATAGAAAAAAAACATTTTAGATCACAAATCGAGCTCATTCTTTCACAGATGACCAATTTTAAGGCGCTAAATTAAAAAAAAAAAAATTTGCACCTAAAATCAACAGTTTTTTTAAATCGAAATAAAATAACAAAATCAGAGTATTTCAATTATAAACGCATCAAACCCGATGTATTCCTAACTACCAAAATATTAAAATAATGTTTCAACTAGTCATTAGAGCCCAAAATTCTACATAAGTCCTGATAGTTTCGTTAAAATATCTTTTTTTCAACTAGAGATACGGGAAAAAATGTGAAAATTACTAAAAATCGCAAATCTTCCTGGCCATATATACGGAAAATAGAAAAAAAAACATTTTAGATCACAAATCGAGCTCATTCCTTCACAGATGACCAATTTTAAGGCGCTACATTAAAAAAAAAACATTATTTTTCACCTAAAGTCAACAGTTTTTGAAATAGAATTAAAATAAAATCAGGTTGTTGATAGAGCCCAAAATTCTACATAAGTCCTGATAGTTTCGTTAAGATATCTTTCTTTCAACTAGAGATGAAGGAAAAATTGTGAAAATGACTAAAAATCGCAAATTTTCCTGACTATATATATGGAAAAGGGGCAAAAAACATTTTAGATTACAATTCCAGCTAATTTTTTCACAGATGATCAATTTTAAAATTTATTAAAATAATGTTTCCACTAGTCGATAGAGACCAAAAGTCTAAATAAGTTCTAATAGTTTTGTTAAGATATCTTTCTTTCAGCTAGATATAGAGGAAAAAATATGAAAATGACCAAAAATCACAAATTTTTCTGACCATATAAATGAGGCAAAAAAATTGTAGATCACAAATCGTGCTCATTTTTTCACAGGTCATAAATTTTATTTATTAAAAAGCATTATTCATCACCTATAGTCAACTGTTTTTGAAATATAACTAAAACAAAACCAAAATATTTTAAGTATAAAGATATCGGTATTGATATATCCCTAACCAACCAAGACATCAAAATAATGTTGTCCCTAATCGATAGAGCCCAAAATTGTAAATAAGTCGTGACAGTTTCTTAGAGATATCCTTCTTTCAGCTAGAGATAGAGGAAAAAATATGAAAATGGCAAAAAATCAGAAATTTTCCTAATGTTGACAAAAGGCAAACAAATTTGGATAACAAATCGTGCTCATTCTTTCACAGATGGTCAATTTTAAGATGCAAAAAAAAGCATTTTTTTTCTCATAAAGACAATTATTCTTAAAATATAAAAAATCACAAAACCAGGGTATTTTAAGTCCAGGGTGGCAGAAAATAAGGTTCCTAGTTTGTTCGTTCTGTATAATTTGAATAAAAGATAATAAATAAACCATTTACACAACAAATGATGGAGGTGTTATTCTAGATATTTTTCATTATACATGAAAAATTATACACCCTAAATCATACACAAAAATCATACACATTAAAAACTATAAAGAACTAAGAAAGTTTTGATTTTTCAAAATTAGATAATTAGTTTGCGCCACCCTATATAAAAACGTCAGACCTGATATAACCATAACCACCCGAGATATCAAAATAATGTTACCACTAGTCAATAGAGCCCAAAATTAATGTTACCACTAGTCAATAGAGCCCAAAATTATACATAAATCCTGACATTTCCGCTGAGATCTTTTTTTCAGCTAGAGATAGAGAAAAAATATGTAAAATTGGCAAAAACCACCATGACATCGTTGAGTATATATTATACGAGTGACAGAGGAAAGGAAACCGACACCGAAAACGAGTGGAGAGAAAGGAGGAGAAACAGAGGAAATATATATATATATATATATATATATATATATATATATATATATATATATATATATATATATATAGACGCAAATGGGGGAAGAATATCTTATATAAGAATAGAAACGAAACCAAGAGGCTTATCGATAGTTAACTCATACGCCCCCACAGAAAATGACAATGACGAAGAGAAGCAAAAGTTTTACGAGAAACTAGAAGAAATACTCGATAAAACACCAACTAATGACATAAGGATAGTACTGAGGGACTTCAATGCTAAAATTGGAAAGGAACAATGCTCCAAGGAAGTAGCGGGTGGACAAACAATTCATAATGAAACGAACAACAATGGCGAGAGGTTATGCAATATGGCGGCAGCTAGTGATATGTTTCTGGTTAGTACAAGATTTAAGGACAAAAAGATACATAAAGTAACATGGAACATACCTGGAAGTGACAACGGAAACCAGATCGACCATATACTGGTTGCAAGGAAAGACATGAATGTAATCTACGATACAAGATCATACCGAGGGGCTAATATCGATTCAGATCACTTTATGGTTATGGCAAAATGTAAAATCAAGGTAAACAAGTACGGAAAAACTGCAAATATAAAAAAGAGATGGAATAGAGAATAGTTTGAACAGGAAGAATAGAGAGAGAAGTACAGAAATACGATCAAGCAAAAAAATAAATCAAATAAATGAAAGCAACAGCATAGAAGAAGACTGGATAGCGATAAAAGGATGTATAACAGAGACAGCAGAAGACACCATATCATATAGGAAAAACAACAGAAACAAGCAATAGTTCGATGAAGAATGTGAAAATATGATCGAAAACCAAAACAATGCAAGGAACACGTGGCTTAAAACCAGAAAACCGGAAGATTACAAGATATATAAAGAAATTAGAAAAGTGAACACAAAACTGTGTACAATAAAGAAGAATAATTGGATGGGAGAAATAATAAATGAAATTGAAGAAGAAAACAAGAAACGAAATATGAATGCTATTTTCAAACATGTAAATAAGTGCAAAATAAAGAAAGCAACAGTAGTAATTGAAAATGAGATATGGGAAAAACATGTACGATGAAAAAGCCATGAAGAAGTGACCGGAGGAACAGAAATGGAGAAGGATCTGACAGAAAATGAGAAGGTAAGAGAACACGAGTACGTGGAAGTTACTCAAGCGATTAAAAAACTCAAAAATAAAAGAGCTGCGGGATGTGATGAAATGTGCGCAGAACTAATTAAACATGGAGGGGAAGAACTACATCAAAGAATCTACCAACTTATTTTACGGATATGGCGCGAAGAACACATACCTGATGAATGGAAAACAGGCATTATAATACCGATACCAAAAAAGGGTGACGTGACACAATGCAAAAACTATAGAGGAATTACATTGCTGAATGCGGCATACAAGGTACTTACAAACATAATAAAACTGGAGATATACACAGAGAAACGTATAGGAAATTATCAATGCGGCTTCAGAAAAGGAAGATCGACAGTAGATGCCATACATATACTAAAACAAATCACGGAGAAGATATATGAACATAATATGGTAGCACATATAGTTTTTGTGGATTTTAAGCAGGCGTTCGATAAAATCAACAGAGAACAACTCATGGAAGACTTAAAAACATCGAAGTTCCAAGAAAGATTAGAAGATTGATAGGTATGACAATGAATGAGTCTGAAGCAAGAATATATACAGAACAAGATATGACAAATAACATAAAAACCAAAAAAGGGGTTAGACAGGGAGATGCGTTATCGGCACTATTATTCATAATATTATTGGATAGCATAATACAGTGAATTGAAAATATAGGAACATTAAATAAACATCTTGTACAGATAGTGGCATATGCGGATGATGTTAGAATAATTGCTAGAGAGCAGAGATAGCTAAATCGCGTAATAAAATTAATTGGCCGCGAGTCTAAGAAAAAAGGGCTGGAAATAAGTGAGCAAAAAACAAAGTATATGTACTGCAGCAGAAATGAAAGAATATTGAGAAATTTGGAGTGCGGAAGCTATAAATTTGAAGAAGTAAAAACACTTAAATATTTGGGAGTCAAAATAGATAGAAGGAATGAGGGACTTGATATAGAAGAGAAGATACATAAAGGATATAGAGCATTCCATAGCAACAAGAAATTACTGAAAGACAAGAGATTGAGCACAAGGAATAAATTAGGAATATACAAAACAATAATAAGACCAATAGTAACATATGCCGCAGAAACTGTAACACTTACAGCAAAAGAGGAAGACAAACTAAATATTTTTGAACGCAGGATAATGGGTGCAAAGAAAGTGGGAAACAACGAGTACAGAAATCTGATGAACTACTTTGAAATCGATAACTTGTTGGGAAGGGAAAACATAGTGAGAGCAATTAAAGCACAAAGAATAAGGTGGTATGGACACGTAATGAGAAGAGACAGGGATACGCCAATAAGAAAGATAACAATATGAAAACCAGCACAGAGCAGACCGAGAGGGAGACCCAGGGTCAGATGGAGACAGCAGATGGAGGAACATATAAAAACAGTAAACGCAGAGGGATGGAGAGGATAGATCGCAGACAGGAAGAGATGGAGGAAAATAGTCGAAAAGGCGAAAACTCACCAACAACTATAAGAAGGGCAACAAGAAGAAATGTGGACTGATCCACCGCACTAAAAGCATTTGAAGAGTTCCTTATGAAAGGAACATCTACAATTTTAAATATGAAATGTATTAGTATATATATATATATATATATATATATATATATATATATATATATATATATATATATATATATATATATCGGACCGATATATATACCGATATATATATATATATATATATATATATATATATATCGGACCGATATATATACCGATATATATATATATATATATATATATATATATATATATATATATATATATATATATATATATATATATATATATATATATATATATATCGGACTTATGGAAAAATGCAGAAGTGATCCTTTTACATAAAAAAGGAGCACAGGAAGATTTAAAGAACTACCGTCCAATAAGCCTCCTATCAGTGATGTACAAAGTTTTCAATAAGATAATTTCTAAAAGAATATTAAAAAAACTGAATGACGCACAACCAAGAGAACAAGCAGGATTCAGAAGTGGATTCAGTACAATGGATCACATCCAGGTTGTACAGCAGGTCATAGAAAGGCACAACGAAAACACCATGCCACTGTGCTTGGCTTTTATCGACTACGAAAAAGCATTTGATTCTATCTCAAAGCATGCGATAATGGATGCACTGCTTAGCCAAGGTGTAGAGAGAGCCTATGTAAACCTATTAGAATCGATATATGATGGAGCTACAGCCACAATTCACCTTGATGATCTTGAAGTGGGAATTAATGTAGAACGAGGTGTACGGCAGGGTGACGCAATATCGCCTATTCTTTTCTCGGCTGGCCTTGAAGAAGTATTCCGTAAACTGGATTGGGAACAGGATGGTGTAAAGATCAATGGTACAAACTTAAACCATCTTAGATTTGCAGATGATATTATTCTCATTTCACAAGACCCAGAGGAGCTGCAAAGACGCATACAAGAACTGCAAAGGGCTGGCGAACC
This sequence comes from Cosmopolites sordidus, assembly GCA_031761425.1. Taxonomy (NCBI): domain Eukaryota; kingdom Metazoa; phylum Arthropoda; class Insecta; order Coleoptera; family Curculionidae; genus Cosmopolites; species Cosmopolites sordidus. Next base: position 95,065 of record JARFXV010001193.1, on the reverse strand, counting down.
ATTTGGCTTGAAAATAAACCTGAAAAAGAGTCAGGTTATGTTCAATAACGTCGCTCAGGACAGAAGAATTTCAGTTCTAGGAAGGGATTTAGACATTGTGGACAGCTTTATATATCTTGGGCAGAGGATTTCCATGGAGGGGAATACCGCCCGGGAGGTGGAACGGCGTGTTAAATGTGGCACTTTGCCTGACAAGAAAAGTATTCGATCAGTGCGTTCTACCCGTTATGACATACGGAAGTGAAACCTGGACACTCACATCGCAATCAATTCAAAAACTTCGGGTGGCACAGAGGGGAATGGAAAGATGTATGCTTGACATTACAAGACGAGACAGAAAGTCCTGCGCATGGATCAGGGAACAAACAAAAGTCTGTAACATCGTTGGAAGAGTAAAACAGTTGAAATGGAGATGGGCAGGCCATATAGCGAGGCGATGGGACGACAGATGGACCAAGGCAATCCTGGAGTGGATACCGCTTGATCGCAAACGTCCGCGAAGAAGACCGAAAGCACGATGGATTGATGACATCGTTAAGTATATTGGACCCGAGTGGCAGAGGAAACCCCAGGACCTTGAAGGTTGGAAGCATGCTGAAGAGGCCTTCATCCTGCAGTGGATCGATGCGGGCTGATGATGATGAGATATATATATATATATATATATATATATATATATATATATATATATATATATATATATATATATATATATATATATATATATATATATATATATATATATATATATATATATAACATTAGTCCATTCTTCTTGAAAAGGTCTGTAATACTCTTTTGTTTATAATTTTCGCAGTTCATTTCAAAAGCCTGGGTCTCTAAGTCGACGAAGAAACATAACTTCGTGGCTATCAAATTCGTTATCTTCAGCCCATTTTAAAGCAGTATTTAAAGCTCCTACTGCCTCTGAATTATCAACTTTTTCGGTGGAGAGAACTTCAACGCTATTGTCTTCATCTTGCTCATCGTCCTCACACATTGCCGCTTGCACAATCTCCTCATCAGTTAATGCTTCATACGTCGCGGCGCCATGATGTTAGCGAGCGCGCTAAATTGACACTGTAGACGGAAGGCAATAAACAAAAGACTGACGACGGATTGGCTCATGGCAGCCCGCACCTAAATCCGACTCCCCCGCGAACCCCATTGGCCGGATTACAGCGATCACCGAACAAGCGGGAGTACGGATTAACGAGGCCATACTGTATATATGTATATAATCGAAAAATTGGGCCCGTGGAGAAAAGTATTAAAAAGCTAAGGAAGTTCACCTGTGCTCCACCCGTGAAGGAGTGGCAAAGCACGACGTGCTATATATATATATATATATATATATATATATATATATATATATATATATATATATATATATATATATATATATATATATATATATATATATATATATATATATATATTTCACTATTTGAATTGAAATCTGAACTTTCAACTCAACCTACTTCACAAACAGAGTCAATTCTGAAATATTTTGCTTCGCGTTAGAGATATCGAAAAAGGTTATTAGAAAAAGTTGTTCAAAATATTATTTTAACCCTATATACCGAGTTTCATGGCAAAATTCGTATTTTTATTTTTTTCATTATTTTGGTATAAACACATCAGACCCGAGATATCAAAATAATGTTTCCACTAGTCGATAGATTCCAAAATTCTACAAAAGTTCTGATAGTTTCGTTGAGATATCTCTCCTTCATCTAGAGATAAAGGAAAAAATATAAAAATGGCCATAAATCACAAATATGGAAAAAGGCCAAAAAAAAATATATCACAAATCGAAACAATTTCTTCACAAATCCTCAATTTTAAGGCGCAACTCATGTGCGCTACATTTTAGACAACAAAAGTGCGTACAAAAATTAAGATCAATCGTCAAATATTCAACATACTTACACTAAAGAGATAAGACTAAAGAAAAGAAAAACTACGTTTCCAATAAGAAATACAACTGCGTCTAATTCACCTTCGAAATAAAGTTTGACCCGCATTAACGAAACTAGAATGATAAATCTCTGTCGGACGTGAGATACACGACAACACACCCTGGATTTTCCGGTTCCAGATCGGTGAAGAAAAAAAAATATTTTCCCAGACGTTTTCCCGTTTCGCAACAACCTACCTCAATACATACCCGCTGCACATTGTGGTGTTTCTTTTCATAGAAGAATATCTCGCCCTAAACAATTTAAATAAACTTTATACTTTCATTTTATTTAGTTTTATTTTTTGTTTATTTTTAACAATAATAGATTATTTTTCTTTTTATTTTAAATGTAACAAGCAACATAACCACTAAATACGAAATAATTTTTTACTCCTTAACGGGCGTATTGCTAACCATGTTAGCATCATCAGGATATGACATCGGTCAATAAGTCCCCCGTCAGACAGATAGACGGCGTCACTTATGAAAAATCCTTATCGGTGGTCGATTGTGCCAATCTTCAAACGTAATATGTTAAAATTTCATGACATTCTGTCTACTAGAAAGGCCATGCCATCAGTATCCCTTATTAATACCTGTTATGTACGACTTTTCAAATACGATTTAATTCGTTTTAAAGTATTGCCTCTTAGGCCATAGTTACTCAATTTGGTATATAGTACTTCATGGTTACAAATCAATGCTCATTATCATCCTGGTTCTTTTAACATTTAAAGAATTGGATATATACGTGATTGCCTGAAAAATTGCCCTAGTTGATGTTCCTTTTCTGAAGTCATTTTGGTTATCACTATAGGTTTGTAGTTTTTTTATTTATCTGACTTGCCCTTTTTATAAATTGGTTTATAAGCACATTTTTCAATAAATCAGAATATGCACCACTCGAAAAACATAGGTGCACAATAAAATATGGAGCCACGTTAGCTGTGGTGTCTAAGGAGTCAGCCTTCCGATACGGCCGTTAATGTGGAGCGGGTCCGAATCTCGTACTAGGCAAAAAAGTTTTTCTAGAATTCTTGTGAGTGTTTCTAGGTAAGAGTGTAAAATCTGACAAGGAATCACCCTTCAGTCGCGCCAGTTCGATGCTGAGTAAGGCCGGATGTCTTCTGAGAGGTTTTCTACGTTGGTCACTCCCCAGTCGGTACACCAAAACCAAGGGTTAAGAGCCCGAGGGGGATGCTGAAAGGGGTTTTCGGTAGCTGATGACCGTGGTTCGGAACCCAAGTTAAGTTGTAGGTCCAGTCGCTAAATAACCCTCTCAGTTGCTGATGCGCCTCTAACCCCAAATTTTTTCTTTTTACAATAAAATATAACGGCCTAGATATAGTTTGAAATATATTTAATTAATTGTGTTGGAATATTGTCATCGCCGACTGATTTTTTATTCTTTAATTCCTCATACTTTAATTCCTCCGGACTCATATCCGAACTTGAACCCACAAAATAAATATTTAGACTACTAACTTCTTAACAGGATCACTGTATTTCGAAGCAAAACATTCCAGTACACCCTTATTTTGCTTACTCTCATCTGATATTTTTCTACCAATTTCAAAGTAGCAGCTAGTTTATTTTCAGATTTAGATATAACTTCTTTATTCGACATTTTTTTTGCTTTCTCAATTACTTGTTTCAGTATGTTACAGTCTATATTATAATATTGTTTAGAAACCTGCCCCTTTAATGTTTTGTATTGGAGCACACGTTGATCATCGTAAAACATTCATGTACCGCTCGTGATCCAACAACTTTTTGCCAACGGCCAAAAACCAATGGCCAACTCCAATAAATGCTTAATATGCTTCATTTCTTGTTCAAGAATCATATACACTAAACCAATCCACATTTGTAATTTCATTTTTATAGGACAAAGCCTTACTTTCTGAGTAATGTCTGAATGGTTGTGGCCTGTTCATATATTTTTTTCTTTATTTGGGTTTTTCGCCACTGTCTAAAACTCAAAAAATATCAAAAATACCTGTTCTTATTTAAAGAAAGAATCACTAGGTAAAAACAAAAAACCAAACGGAGACAAATTTCTCAGTGATTCTTTTTTGTAATAAATTTGCCTAACGAACAAAATTTTAAATATATAAAAATGTTATAAAAAAAATTACAAACTTTTAACGTTAACGTTTCGGAGGGTACTCTCCCCCCGTTTTCAAAACTAAACTAAAAAATAAATTATATTAATTTGTAATATATAAAGTAACGAGTGAAAGTAAATATATTTTTGTGTATATGTCAACGATACTTACATTGACAACAATAGATTTTCATGACAGTGACATACTACCAAAAAATATATATAGGTAATATTTACTGTGTGATTGTTTATTGTACTGATTGTGTATTCAAATATTTAAATGTGTTTAATTGTATTCTTTAGAATCCGGAACCATACTGAATTTAAATCTACCGAAGGCATAGCAATACAGTTATTTTTATTTAAATTAATTATAGCGATTTCTTTTAATCTTCTGTATTTTGTTACCGATTTTTTTAATACCGTTTTGGAATAGAGGCAGCGCATGGGTTTTTAAAGTCGGAGGACGTAGAAGAAAATAGTGCTGATGAAAATTTTTTTGCTTTCCCTTTCCTCCTTTTTAGTTTTTGTGCTATTGAAACCCTATACAGAAGGGGAATTAGAAAAACATCCATTTCCCGAAGAGTAAACCATTCAAACAGTTTATTGTAACTGCAAATCAATAGAGAAAATTCGAAAAACTTCATGAGAAGTTCGACAAGTTCAAAAAAATATCAATGTTTTGTGACAAAAAAGGGTTACTGTACACATTTTTGTCGGTGAATAGCCCCTCACTGTTTCCTAGTTTTTAAAGTAAAATTCTATTTGCCTGTTTTTATTTAAAATACAATTTTCAATAACTTTTCATTAGACCGGATTCCGGATTTTCAAGACCGGATTTATTTCGATCATTGCACTCTCAATATTTAACATACCTAAAACTTTTAGTCTATCTTCCCCCATTGAATTTCTTAAATATGTTTTAATCAAGTTCAAAGGTCGCAAGTCGCAGGGAATCTACATCCAAATCGCATGTTTTAGAAAGCAATTAAACCCACAAATTCTAGCAACCAACAAAACATTTATCTCCAACGACGAGATAAGATGACATGGCCTACGGTCGCTGGAGGTAAACGTCCGAACAACGATGTAAAAATTGTGACGAGAGGATGAAATTTTTATCCGCGTTATTTGGTGTGATGGGTCGACAGACGTTCTTCTACATTTGTAAATTTTAATTTTTAATAATATCTTAAAATGAGTTAAAGAAAAGAAACTGAACGGAAATAAAATATGGTGTTATGCTCTGAAAAATTATTTACTGTGATAAATGCTGGAGGGGTGGAGCCCCAACGCCCTCCCTCACGAGCCGCCACTGAAATGATTATTCGCAGCAAGGTGTCGCAGTATTGGTGTCCTTTGACGTATCATCATTCTTTCAGGGTGTATCAATTCCACATAGTTTGAAATACCTGAGGGAGTTACTCGACTTTAACGGTTTTAAGATTGTTTCAGAATAAATCGCCCCAACGAGATCATGTACGGAACAAAATTGTTTTCAGCCCTGAATCTCTACTCTCTGAGTTTAGTTTTTCGCACTGAAGATTCCAATTGAAGGATTTAATTACTATCATTCCTAAATATACATAAAGATCGAAAGTAAATAAACAAAATAAAAATCCACCCAAGAAAACAGAATGTCTTCCAACACAGTACTAAAATTCTGTTTTGCTCACATTAACGAAATGTAAGATAATCAATCTCTGTCGGATGCGAACGACACGACGACATTCCTCCGGGTTTTCCAGTAATTCGGATAGGAGAGAGAAGGAACGTACAAAAAGCGGTCCCAGACGTTTTCTCATTCCGAAGTAAACCTACCTCAATATATCCGGATTCCAAATTTTTTAGGACTTCTCGATGTCAGACAATATTTTTTGTGTGAATATTTCGAAGACAATTTTGAATCCGGTGTTTCAGTGTGATGTATTTTTGATAATATGTTTTGTATTTTTGTATTTTGTATTTTGTAGTTTTACTCCTCCGTTTTGCTTTTCGTGCTATTGAAACCCTATACAGGAGATGCATCGGGAAAACAATAAAATTTTATATTGATACTACTTACAAGGACAGTGGAGGAAGGGTTGTTGCTTGTTGCACAGATAAAGGGATGAATAAGAATGTATTTACCGTTTCCCGAATAGTAAACCATTCAAACAGTTTATTGTAACTTCAAATCAATAGGGAAAATTCGAAAAAGTGATGAGAAGATCGATAAGTTCATAAAAATATCAGTTTTATGACAAAAAAGGGTTATTGTACACGTTTTTGTCGGTGAATAGCATCTCGCCAATTCCTAGTTTTTAAAGCGAATTTCCACTCGACTCTTTTTATCCAAAATAAATTGTTCCATGCTATTCAATAAATAACTGAAAGTTTACTTGACATAATATATTTTAAACGCTGCTATTATTCCCTGAACTAATGGTTGTATTCGTGATGTAGTGTTAGGAGGTAGGAAGCAAACTTCTATGTTTGGATTAGCAAACTTTAGAATTCAGAAGGATTTAATCCTTAAATTAATTTAATAATGAAGTCCCATATTCAAAATAAAATTTAATATCTTTAAACAGACTTTAATGTCTTCTTTTTGACAAATCTCGCTAAACTGAATAAAGAAAATCCAATTTGGCCTTCAAACATTCTTTTTCTATCGTTGGAAAACTTTCACATATTGTTTACTTTCAAATTTTCGGGTAAAAATTGCCCTATTTTTACATTGGTTTTGAACTTGACTTAAATTCAACACGAGCGTAGGACGACTGTTAGCTTTTAATTCAACTTTCTCCTCCAAACTTAAATTAGTAACTATTTTAAATCAGACACCTTCATGTTTTCAATTGAAAGTTGATTATTTTTATTTCAAAAGTACTACTCAATGTGTACACACGCAGCAAATCCGAAATCAATCAAAGTATTCGCGAGGGTAACGAAATACTCAACGCGAGACATATCAAATGCTCAATACCCGTCAAATCAGCGTTTAAAACTAATTACCGATACGCTCGGTCGCAGGGAATCTACGTCCCAATCGCATGTTTTAGAAAGCAGTTAAACCCCTAAATTCCGGCAACCAACAAAACATGTAACGCCAACGACGAGACAATATGACCTGGCGTACGGCCGCTGGAGGTAAACGTCCGACCAACGATGTAAAAATTGTGGCGAGAGGATGGAATTTGATGGATGGGTCAACAGACGTTCTTCTACAGTTGGAGTTGGTTATTGGGTCTGTTCTTGTCTAATTCTTGTCTAATTCTTGAATATTATTATTTCTATCCCGCAAAATTGACGATCCTGTAGGACTTTTTTATTGTTACTTCCCTCAGTTGTGTTGCTACATCTATATTATTTGCGGACACACAGGAATATTCCTTCTTATAAATTTGGCACGTTAATTTGTTTTCCCTACATGAATTAAATAATATAACGTCGAGAACAGCACCGAAAACCTAAATAACAATTAAAAACATGTTTTCAAATCGATCGCAAACCAACAAAAAACCTATAGAGCGATGACTAAGATCGATAAACTGTTTTATTTACCCGAAACTCTGTTTCATTCCGAACGTCTGCTCCGATTATTTTCGGGAATTGTCGGCATGTCATCGATACTAGGTTTGAAAATTTCTTTTCAATTTGATATAACTTTTTAATTATAAGGAGAAAAATAAAAATAGTTTTGTTATAAAACTTATAAATGATCTTTCAATTTATGACAAAGAAAAATTGTGTTCAAAAGCCCAATTATGCTGTCCCCTATGCGAAAAATGTGTAGTGAAATCAAAAGATACTAATACAAATTCAATTTTTTTCAGTTACTTAACGGGGGTGTCTTAACTGTACCTAGCGACTCAGTATGTGTAATTTTTTATCACTTATGTAGTATATTTAAGTATATAATTAATAACAAAATTTTAGAAAACAAGTTTCTAAAATGCAGCTACAGTAAAGCTGTTTTGTACAAATTAATAAAAGTTAGCTTAGAGTCAGACTTTCTTTACAATTTATTGGATAGACAAATGTCAATGTGGTAACTCTTTTGACCAATTGAAACAAAAGATTCCATTCTCAGAATAATGTGTAATATTGTTTTTAATAATTATCAGAAAAATGATGAACAATAATGATAATGATAATAAAGAGAAGATTTGACATTAAACAACTAGTTAATAGCAATTTGTTTACTTCTATTGTACTTGCTTACTTCTATGTTTTTATTTGTATAATAAAGAATTCACGATGAACAGGTTCTTTTTATTTACTTTCACACAAAATCACCGATATCCCTGGCGCTTTGCACAACCCGAATAAACGATTTCGGCAATGAGTGAACCCGAAAAAAAACGTTCAGCTTATCGCTTAGATGCAGCATTGGTGTTTTGATGGCACTCTCCATAAAATAACAGAATATCAATTAATTCACTATTCTCATACACGTGGGCCACTTTATCTCTCCAAAAATCGCGGTAAAACTGACAATAAAATACAAGATAAGAAAGTAAAAGGAATGCATGATTCACAAAAAAGGAAACGATAAACATTAGTTGTCTTTTCTTCGTTTCAAATACGCGGGCGATCGATTAAATTTATTTAAATTATTTTAAGGGCCGGAATTGAATTTTTTAAAATTTATTAAAGTCTATAGTGGCTTAATCTTATAATCACATATATATATATATATATATATATATATATATATATATATATATATATATATATATATATATACTGTCCAATAAGCCTCCTATCAGTGATGTACAAAGTTTTCACTAAGATAATTTCTAAAAGAATATTAAAAAAACTGAATGACGCACAACCAAGAGAACAAGCAGGATTTAGAAGTGGATTCTGTACAATGGATCACATCCAGGTTGTAAAGCAGGTCATAGAAAGGCACAACGAATACACCATGCCACTGTGCTTGGCTTTTATCGACTACGAAAAAGCATTTGATTCCATCTCAAAGCATGCGATAATGGATGCACTGCTTAGCCAAGGTGTAGAGAGAGCCTATGTAAACCTATTAGAGTCGATATATGATGGAGCTACAGCCACAATTCACCTTGATGATCTTGAAGTGGGAATTAATATAGAACGAGGTGTACGGCAGGGTGACGCAATATCGCCTATTCTTTTCTCGGCTGGCCTTGAAGAAGTATTGCGTAAACTGGATTGGGAACAGCATGGTGTAAAGACCAATGGTGCAAACTTAAACCATATTAGATTTGCAGACGATATTATTCTCATTTCACAAGACCCAGAGGAGCTGCAAAGACGCATACATGAACTGCAAAGGGCTGGCGAACCATTTGGCTTGAAAATAAACCTGAAAAAGAGTCAGGTTATGTTCAATAACTTCGCTCAGGACAGAAGACTTTCAGTTTTAGGAAGAGATTTAGAGATTGTGGAGAGCTTTGTATATCTTGGGCAGAGGATTTCAACGGAGGGGAATACCGCCCGGGAGGTGGAACGGCGTGTTAAATGTGGCTGGCAGGCATTTGGTAGGCTCAACATAGTGTTTAAGAGCAGATTCCCACTTTGCCTGAAAAGAAAAGTATTCGATCAGTGCGTTCTACCCGTTATGACATACGGAAGTGAAACCTGGACATTCACATCGCAATCAATTCAAAAACTTCGGGTGGCACAGAGGGGAATGGAAAGATGTATGCTTGGCATTACAAGACGAGACAGAAAGTCCTGCGCATGGATCAGGGAACAAACAAAAGTCTGTGACATCATTCAAAGAGTAAAATAATTGAAATGGAGATGGGCAGGCCATATAGAGAGGCGATGGGACGACAGATGGACCAAGGCAATCCTGGAGTGGATACCGCTTGATCGCAAACGTCCGCGAAGAAGACCGAAAGCACGATGGATTGATGACATCGTTGTATATTGGACCCGAGTGGCAGAGGAAAACCCAGGACCGTGAAGGTTGGAAACATGATGAAGAGGCCTTCATCCTGCAGTGTATCGATACGGGCTGATGATGATATATATATATATATATATATATATATATATATATATATATATATATATATATATATATATATATATATATATATATATATACATATTATAGTTAGCCTACTAATTTAATTCTTTCGCTATGAGCTTTTTTCGTTTCGTCGGACAAGTTGTTCCAGTTTTCCTACATTTTTCTCTCTGGCCAACCTCCCAAACGTTAACCTTGTGTCTGAAACAGCCTCTATCCTGAATTTCACTTTGTGTAATATTTGCTGATCTTAGGTCCTCTTTGATTGCAGCAATTCATTTTAATTTTTTCTATTTTAGCTCTACTCCTATTTTCATAAAATTCGACTATGTGTCTAGTTAGCCTACTCGGATTCATCCGTTTTATGTGTCCGTAAAACTTAAGTCTTTTCTCATATCGCTATGTATACTTCTGTTGTGTGTGTACTGTTCTGTTCTGTCTACTGTGTACTTCTGTTTGATTTCTTGGTTTTCTCGAAGTTGGTGTGTTGTACTATTTATTTGTTTGGGGCCTAAGATTTTTCTTATGATTTTTCTTTCCTTCTTTTCAATCTCCTCGATGTCGTTTTTTCTATTCAAAATTAGCGTTTCTGCCCCATATAGACATTCTGGCTTAATAATTGTATTGTAATGTCTCAGTTTTGTGTTTCTAGATATGCATTTTTTGTTGTAAATATTTTGTGTCTCAATACAGTTTCCATTTTTTGACACCTACCCTTATTGGCCGCTTTTTCCAACCCGTTTTCCATGATCATTTCACCCAAGTATTTGAATTGAGAGACTCATCTGATGTTACTATGTTTTGTTTTTAGAAATGGTTTTCTTAGTCAGTTACAGGTCATGTATTGTGTCTTTTCAAAGGAAATTTGGAGTACTACCTTTTCTGCTGTTTCTTTTAGAATTTCAATCTGGTTTTGTGCCGTAAATATATCTTGATCCAAAATTACTAGATCATCAGCAAACGCCAGACAATCAATTTTGATGTTGGTTCTCCCCAGTTTAATGGGCTGGTCAATATTCAGGGTCGCCTTTTTTTCACGCCACTGCTGTATTACTTTTTTAGAACACAGTTAAATAAGAGTGGCGAGAGTCCATCCCCTTATCTCACTCCAATTTTAATTTCGAAGGGCTCTAAGATGTCACCCATGAATTTAACTTTTGACCTTGTGTTAGTTAATGTTGCTTTGATAATTGCCAGCGTTTTCAGATCTAGTCAAAAAAATGTTGTATATCAATAATCTCTCTGACTGCATCGTTAAATACCAGATTTAAGTTATGAGCAGCACAGTGAACATATACTTCATTTGGCTCGATTTTTTTATGAGTTTTAAACTCCACCATAAGTGCCTTTTATTGTGTTCACACCATCATATCCTTGTCCTCGACACTTATTTAGTGGTATATTTTTGTCATTTATGGATTTAATAATTTGGTTGGACATTGCTAAGGCAGTTTGATTCTTAACTTCACGAAATCCTAAAAATGACTCTTTAATGACGAGCGTTTTTCGTATTCCATTTTCGTCTTTCTCGATCATATAATGACGGTAAAGTTCACACATTTCATCTGTTTTTGAAATATCTTGAGTCGTATCGAATATGATAGACCAAAATGGTGCAGCATTTATTTCATCTATAAGTTTATTTTTAAAACCAGAACAGAAATGAGCTCATTTTGTATTTTTGGACTTAAATATTTATCTGGCCCTTTGGTTTACTTAACAATTCTTGTAAAATGGGATCGTACTTTGCTAATAACTGAATAATACTCAAAAAGTTTTTGGATCATTACTATCTGCCTTTTCTCTGTGGCCACAAAAGGCTAAATTAGATGTTGAAAGTGTCAGCTTGGCGCCAGGTAGCCGCCATTGTTCCAGGTAGCCGCCATTGTTAAGTTATGATTCACTTTGATTTTTGCTTGTACCTTGCTGTGGTTGTTCTGCTGCTCCAATTCTTCACTTTCGGAGCACTGTTCACTCGCTTTTTCATCAATAAAGTCATCATTCTTAAAGTACTAACTAATTTTAGGTAACTTTTTATTTTTTTCTTTAGACTCCCTCTTTCTCTTTCGTTTTTCGCTCACACTTAGATATTTTCTAACTTTCACAATTAACTTTACTTTACCTCTATTTACAGATTCAATAAAATACAAATAACGAAAAATCAATGATACAAATAACCAATTGTCGTGGTAGAACCCTCCAATGCGTGGTAGAGCCCTCCGTACTAAAAAAATAGAAACCCGGGACTCCCTTAACATCGGGCGTCGCTAGCCTGCCAGCGCCACGAAAAACGTACTTTCTTGATTAACGAAATGCGGGAATTCCCCGAGAATTACCAGCTCGCCCGCGCTACCAAAACATGAGACAACCAATGGATGCGTTCTAAAATTGTTCGACATCCTTTTCTTATGAATGCGTTTAAATCTTAATAATTTATTTGAATTTGTATATGATCTTTAGTTGTGTCTAACTTTAATTGATTTTAAGTTACTTCTGAGCTCACGGCTCCTCGGACCGGGAGCCTCCATCGGATCGGGGGCCCATGGCATTTTGGCAGCCCTGCCACCCTATACTTACGCCATTGGTTCCACATAAACTGAATGAAAGACAGCAGGAAAACCGAAAAATCACTTGCGAAACGCTGCTCGCCAGGTACAAAAGAAAGTTATTTCTCCATCGAATTGTTACTGGCAATGAAAAGTGGATATATTATGAGAATCCTAAACGTAAAAGATCATGAGTAACTCCAGGCGAACCATCGACATCGACTCCAAGGCCAAATCGCTATAGACTGAAGACAATGTTGCCGTTAATACTGAACGCTACCGACGACAAATGATCGATTTGAATCAAGCTTTGCGTGAAAAACGACTAGAATATCAAAACAGGCAACGCAAAATGATTTTACTTCACGATAATGCACTATTACACACATCAAAACCGGTCAATGAAACGATTGAGGCGTTTAGTTTGGAAATACTTTCACATTCAGCTTACTCACCAGACTTCGTCCGATTACTACTTATTTGCATCGATGGGACACGCACTTGCTGAGTAGCGCTTAACTTCTTACAAAAATGTGTGAAAATAGCTCGTTGACTCGATTGGGTCAAAAGAGCAACAGTTTTTTTTGGCATGACATCCACAAATTGTCAGACAGGTGGAAAAAATGTATAACTAGCGATGGGTAATAGTTCGATTAAAATGTTATTTAACATTTTCTTGCAATAAACGTGTGTTTTCAATACAAACATTCCGGTTTCATATTTACGTACTTGTTATATTTCCCTGAACAATCAATCTCAACAGTTCGTAATGCTGTCTTCTCATTACAGCATCGAGGGATTCCAATTTGCATATTCTACGTCTTTCTCTACTCAAGATATTCGTAGTATTCTTCATTCTTCATTCATTTCAAAAGATTCGAATCTTTTGACCAAGTATTTATTTAGGGGGGAAGCTTCTATACTGTAAAGGAGAATCTTAATGTTTAATATACATAAAAACTTTTTAAACACACGCAATTTTGTCTATCTGCATTATTTCTAAGTTATCCAACGAAGGTGAATGAGTAAAATTACAAACAGACACAAGAAAACAGAATATCTTATAGTAATATAAGTTTTGCTCGCATTAATGAACTGTAGTATAATCAATCTTTATCCATTGCGAAAGACACGACAGCATCCTCGGGGTCTTCCGGCGATCTGACATAGGAGAGAGTGGAATCGAACAAAAAATTCTCCAAGGCATTTTCCCATTTCGGAGTCAACTTACCTCAATATATTCGGAATCCGAATTTCACAGGATTATTCGATGTATTTGACGTTTTCCTCTCGACAATATTTTTCTATGCGGATATACAGAATAAAAATCACCAATTAAGTATTTGTTGTTGTGTGGTTTGATGGAGCTTAGTCAAGATTACGAAAATATCATCACTCTTGACAGAATACCAACTTAAAAATAAATTATTGTACGAGAGTAGTTCCAGAAGTACCCAATCTGATAAATAACTCACAATACATTTGGGAAAAATATCTTTATTTTTTCTACATAGTCTCCTATTAGCTCAATACACTTTTCCCAGCGATGTTCAATAGATTCGAGTCCATGTTTATAATGAGAATCGTCGAGCTTCTGAATATAACCATTAACCGCAGATTCCACCTCTTCATAGTTGGCAAATTTTTTACCACCAAGTCATTTTTTCAGGTTTGAACACTGAAAATAATCCAAGGGGGTTAAGTCTGGCGAATAGAGTGCGTGAGGAAGCAATTCGAATCTTAACTCTTTGATTTTGGCCATCGTGATAACTGGTGCATTGTCTTGATGAAACAAAATTTTCTTTCGCAAAATGCAGACGTTTTTTTTTCTTTATTTCTTCACTCAAGCGCTGCAATAAGTTCGCATAACGTGTAGATAATCAATGAAAATTATCCCATACTCATCCCAAAAAATTTGTCTGCAGACGGAACTATCTTCGCCTTCTTTGGATTCTTCACTTTCAACAATGGCGGTTCTCCATAACAGCGGACGATTTATAAAATACATTTAACAAACCAAAATTGAAAATAAGAGTGATAATGACGTATCGATAGTGCCGTAAATAAGAGTGATATGAAACGAATAAGTAAGAATGACGATTATTACCGTCTGTCTTATATCGACAACAATGGTATCACATCCATATTCCTTTTTAATATTAATATATCTTTAATATTTCTAGATCACATTTTTAATATGTATTTTGGAAGTATATATCGTTTTTTAACATATAGTTCGTAATTTCCAATTTAGTGTTATTTGGATTAGGAACTTTATTTTTTTGGCGATTATAATAACTAGCATTGTCCATTACATTTACGCTTTCCTTAGGCATATTGGACAAAAAGTTATTTATAAACCAATCTTCAAAAAGTTCTCCAGGTGTGTCGTCATGGTAATCCAAAGATAAATGTTTAATATTTTTGGAGGACAACCGTAAACAATTACCCAAAAATCCATCCATTCTCGGTACCAGCATGTAAAATTGTAATTCTTATTCCTCTTGTTTGTTGCGGCTTAGGTTAGACATTTTCTTGATGTATCTACCCATCATTTTGCTGGCGTCTCATGTGCATCGAACCACGTTTCATCAAGGTAGATAATGGGACCATTTTCTAATCTGTAATTTTTTATTTAGAGTTTAAGTAGTTAAACTGCCATAGTCGCTATCGTTGTGATTCCATTAATATTTGTCTTTTATTAATGGTCCGATATACAAAATCGGTTAGAGATAATATTCTCCGGAAGCTAGTTCTGCAGCAACGAATGTTGGTTTCATCTTTCCTTAGTCGCTGTTGCAATGAATACAATGCAGGCACAGTTTACTCTTCATACATAACATAAATTTTGCTTCGAATTAAGTCTTTGTCGTTTGTATCAACACATTTGCTTTTACCAGAATCACTACGAACTTTTTTGGCTTTAATTGGCTTCGTTACAATATCTTTAACTGTAGAGAACGGCGTTTTCGTTAACGAATTCGTTTCTGCTGTGGCTGAACAATTTGTTTAACACGAAACGATAAATGTTTTCTTTTAAAAATAGCACTACCGGAAGCACAGTGATCATTATCTTGCCAAGAACGCCACATTTTTAGCACATTTGGAATAATAAAAATACGATTGAAATTATAGAACTGCACTGTTTACGAGAAGAATGCAAACTAAACTAAAACATTTCCACGAGACTAAGTCATTCGACTAGATATAAAATTAATTTTATCTCTTTACCTGTTATTTTATTAAGCCCGGCCCTGTTTACTTTTTTGCAACTTTGCTGGGTTTCGTTACGACAGGGGTTGTTAACAGTTTATTGCAGCCATTCGGTCCACAATATATCTTAAACCACATTATACTTTCTACCATAGTCAGTCTTTTCAAACAACAACCCCGTCATACGTTAGGTCGGGTATTTCTGGGATTCCCCCCTTATCAATATGTAAATTAATCTTAACCGAAGCTTTTTAAGTTTAGTCATTAAAACAACAGATGGCGTCGATGTTTCTAAATGTTCACAGATTTCATTTTCTGTCAATAAAAGTCAAAGCTGTCAATTAACAAAGGAGGGGGAAACAAGCGAAACGGCTGAACGAGGATTAATGGAATGAGAGAGAGGGGGGACGAAAACAAACAATAAACTGTCGACGAATTACGACAGATTTGACAGGTGGCAAGCTACCTCGGCAACAGATAAGCTACGATCGTTAATTTATATCGGCGTATAAAACAAATCGAAATGAAAATGTACACGCTGCGATCCGGCCATTGAAAATTAACAGAAACGGTCGACATGCCACCGGTACGAACGAATCGACAGATCAGATTTATAGCCACGAATTAGGACTCTATCATTCGATCGGGATTTCGGAGCGTGGGGAGGAGGTGATACACATAAAACTGCGGCCGGAATATGGACGGAACTAAAAAGGCAGAATTTGCCAAACATATGCGTTGGATAGAACTATTATAAACTGGGGTTCAGGAACCACAACGAGTGAATCGTTTTTAACAATCTGATAAGCTTAAAAGCAGAACTTCATGCACCATCTGTGTTGTGAGAGTATACAGGGGTGGTTCACAAATAATTTTATCTGTTTTACCGACAATTTGTCGGTTTTGGCAGTGTCGAGTACGCTGAGCTCTGCCAAACTACGTTTCATAGAGGAGACGCGCCGATTCAAGATGCAACTAGTAAAAAAAACTCAGGAAGAAAACAGGAGTACTAACAACTTGTTAGTGAACAAATGCTGTAGAATCGATGAAAAATGGTTCCAGGAAAGGACAGTGTAACTGTCGAAATTCTAAAAACTGATGGTACATAACTGTACATAAGTATCTGACTGGAAAAATACAGAAGAGATCATTTTAGATAAAAAATGGAGTACAAATAGATTTAAACAACTACCACCCAATAAGCCTCCTATTAGTAATGTACAAAGTGTTCACTAAGATAATATCCAAAAGAATATTAAGAAAACTGAATGACGCACAACCAAGAGAACAAGCAGGATTCAGTACAATGGATCACATCCAGGTTATACAGCAGGTCACAGAGAGACACAATAAATAAACCATGCAGTTGTGCTTGGCTTTTATGGACTACGAAAAAGGATTTGACTCAATCTCAAATAATGAATGTATGACTACAAAGCATATGTAAACCTATTGGGATCGATATATGATGGAGCTACAGCGACAATTCGGTTTTTGTTTGTTTTAGTTTATTTTAAGACTTTATCATAAATAATATTAATAACACTGGGGAACAATTTGAAAAATAATTTCTGTTGAGTTCGATATTTAAGCTGTTTTATACGTAAATTGACATGCTAATTCCAAAACTTTATTTAGTTTTTTTCTATCACGTCAAGTTTTTTTCTCTACAGTTGCTGCGCATCCGACTAAGCTTGGCGAATCACAGAAGTCACTACAGCTCGCCTACCTTCTTCGACCTAGGAGTGGATCATTCAGTTTCTTTGCGTGAAGAATATGGCGACATAAAGACAGTCATTGACTTGTTGCAATATAACATGCACCAATGGATCATCTGTGTTGACCTTAAAATGGTCTGTTTCCTTCTTAGTCAGCAACGCGGGTATACCAAGTATCCCTGTTTTTAGTGCATGTGGGACAACAGAGCTCTTGAGAAGCATTGGGTGCAATCGAACTGGCCGCCAAGATCTGACCTAAGATCTGGTGAACCAAACATTTTAAATCAGCCACTTGTCGACAGAAAAAACATTGTATTTCCACCTTTGCATATAAAACTAGGTCTAATGAAGCAATTTGTTAAGGCTTTGTCAATTGAAAATTGAAGGAGACTGCTGTAAGTATATCATTTCGGTATTCCCTAGCCTATCATATGAAAAGATAAAGGCTGGTGTGTTTGATGGTCCACAGATTTGGCAACTCGTTAAAGATGAACATTTCACTGAAACAATGACCGAACTTGAAAGGAGTGCTTGGTTGGCTTTTAAAAATATTGTTAAAGACTTTCTTGGAAATACACGAGCCCCGAATTACATCGAAATTGTTCAACAATTCTTGGAGAGCTTTAAAAAGCTTGGTTGCAACATGAGTATCAAATTGCATTTCTTACATAGTCATCTTGCTAACTTCCCAGAAAATCTTGGTGCTGTTAGTGATGAACAGGGCGAGCGATTCCACCAAGATCTAAAGGTTATGGAAGCGCGGTATCAAGGTGATGAGATGTCAGTATGATGGCTGACTACTGTTGAAACATCAAGCGAGAATGTCCACAAACTGAACACTCCAGGAAAAGCTATAAGAACAAATTTTTACCATAATATCTATTATTTATTTTTTGTATAAACACAATTTAACTTTTAATAACATGTTAACCTCTGTATGAATAAAATATTCTAATCTATTTGGTCAGATCTTACCTTATTTCCTTTCGTATGTACACTCTTAAGGTAAAATGAGAGGTATGCTGTAGTTTAAGAACTTGACGTGGTAGAGAAAAACTGTGAATATTTTTGAATTCAGAGATGAAAAATTCATCTCTGAAATCTCTGAAAATTCATCTCAAAATGAAGTCAACAAAATTGCTGTTCCCCAGTGTAATCAATGCGAAAAACTTTTTAAAAACTTGTTACAATTAATTATAAATGTATTAAAATGTACAACATTTTAAATAAAATCACGACTACGTTTTCACATCAGTACTGTCAACGGCTTCTATTCGTATATATACTGGCAAAATTGTTGTTGGTTAAGTACAAAATAAAATATTATTGATTACTAATTTAGTTCAATAATGTATGGCAAAGGGTTCATAAAGGCTAATTCTGATAATATACCTGCTGTGGATATTTTTGTGGTCACAGATTTTCTAAAAAAACACATTCGATTCAATTCAGCTGATGTTCGAGGTGCTAAGGCATCGAAGTAAGTTTTTTAAAAAATAATAATAATGTAAATGTAAATAAGAAACAAAATATTTCTATTAAATATAATTAAACTATTTGTAGGGTGTCACGAGAAAGTTACCGTGATAAGGCTATAGGTTTTGTTTTTTGTTCCCATCTAGAACAATATGGATAATATATTACAGTAGATTATAATATGTAAACTACATTAATAATCAACTCAAAATAATACAATCACTACCAAAAATTATATACATATTTGTTTGATTGTATTCATTGAAGTTTGCAATACTTTTAAAACCACACAGATTTTTCAATATTTTTAAAAAACCCACCCATACTACATTATCGATTTAACTAAGGTTTTCACTATTATAACGATTGCAAAAAACAAAAGGAAACCTAATCTGATTTTATTCTGAACTTACCTTTGCGCCTCCATATCTTATGTAAAGATATATGAGAATAACGTCGAAAACAGCACCAAAGGCCTAAATAACAATTAAAAGCAAGTATGTTTTCAAATCGAACGCAAACCAACAAAAGCAATCAAAGATATAGATTAAACCTATAGAGCGATGACTAAGTTGGATAAATTGTTATATTTACCCGAAACGCCGATTGTTTCGGAACGTCTGTTCAGAAAGAAGGCGAATTGCCGCGAGCCGAACCGATTGGCCTTCGGTACATTCTGTAAGGTCACAAAATGCTCCGATTGTTTTCGGGAATTGTCGGCGTGTCATCGGCACTAGGTTTAAAAATGTATTTTCAATTTGATATAACTTTTTAATTATAAGGAAAAAAATAAAATAAAAATAGTTTTGTTATTAAACTTATATATGATCTTTCCATTTATGACAAAAAAAAATGTTTGTTCAAAAGCCCAATTCGCTTTGATTATTTTGAACTTGGAATTAATGTAGAGCAAGGTGTAAAGCAGGGTGATGTGTTATCGTCTATTCTTTTTTCGGTCTGCCTTGAAAAAGTATTGCGTAATCTAGATTGAAAACAGAATAGTGTAAAAATCAAAGGTGCAAACTTAAACCGTCTTAGATTTGCAGATAATATCGTTCTCCTTTCACAAAAGGAGAACTACAAAGACGCATACAGAGCTGCAAAGGGCTGGCAAACCGTTTGCTGATAAAAAACATTATACATATACATTACATTGCTACATTTACTCTACGCTGATGTTTTTGGCACGAATGAATTAGCAGATCGACTTGAAATCTTCACATATGTTCAAGGACGAAACATTAAAATGTAGTAGATTATATAGTTCTTTTATGCTCTTTAGGTCTCGCTCCGTAAACTTTTTAATTAGCCTAATATGTTATGCTGTTTTAAAAACAACATAATGGTCTTATTTTTAATTTAAGTCGTTCGACGTCAAAAACATTTTTCAGCACAATTAACATTAGACCTATCGAAAAAAATATTTTCGCCGAAATAAAAAAATAACTATAAATGTTTCATAATCCTTTACCTAGAAAAGACAAAAAAAGATATATATTTATAGTAAACAGCCAAGAAAATGTCATCAATCATTACCTGTACTGGGTACTAAACCGTTCCATAAATTTCCTGTCGAACGCGGAATTAAACGAGTCCCAACAATGGTTCATTTGCAGTCGTATGATTTTTCGTAACAACTACGTAAACATTATCGTACGTGGTGTTTATTTTTATTTAATTATTCGTTTTATTTTAACCGAGGAAATTCGATAAAGTTTGGAATTTTATGAATTAAAAAAAAAACGTTTTCAATTTTAACTGTTAAAAACCTTTTTAGGTTTTTTAAATTGAAATTTCCTTCAATGACTTGTTATTTGTCTCCATCCAGTGATCTTCAATTGGATTTGTGAATAAAAAACAATTATTGATTCTTTTACTTTATTTTAAAACTCTCTTCTAAGTCAAGCCATTTCTGTTTTGCAAAATTAGTTATTTTGTCACATATTTTATCAGATTAAATCATCTCCTGATGATGCTAACATGGTTAACGAAACGTGCGTCGAGCAGTTCAAAAAAGCGTTTTGATGTTTAGTGGTAAATCTCTTCAAGTTTAGTATTTCACACCAAAGGTTCCAACAGAAGAATTGATGAATAATATTGATAATCGATGCGAAAAACTTTTTAGAAACTTGTTACAATTGGATCAATTCTTCTATGGGAACCTTTGGTGTGAAACACTAAACTTGTAGAGATTTACCACTAAATACCAAATCACTTTTTTTGAACTGCTCGACGCACGTTTCGCCAACCATGTTAGCATCACCAGGAGATGATTTAATCTAATTCTAAAACTAAACTATGTTCTATTTATATGAAAAACCCTACCTAACGAAGTGTGTAAACATCATGAACCGTAAAGTTTACTAAGCCTTACATTAATAATCAAAAAAGTTGACTGACCGGATTTCGGTTCATGATTTTCTTACATTTTTCTATTTGAATGCTTTCATATGCATACAAAGTCCTATAATTACTAACACTTTTAATTAGTCTTAAATTACTAATATTTATACTGTGGTCATGTTCGATTGCATGTTGGGCAACACAAGATTTTTCATTTCTCCCATATCTAATGTGGGCAATATGTTCTTTATATCTTGTCAATATGGATCTTTTTGTTTGCCCAATATACCTTCGATCACAGTCTTGACAACCAATTTCGTAAATCCCCTACATTTCATGTTGCTCTAGTTTATACTTTGGATTACCCAGAACTTCTCTTAATTTATTATATGGTTTGTACACAACCTTAATGTCCATTTTTTTCGAAATTTTGTCTAGCCCTCTTGTTAATTAGACATCAAATGGTATTACCATGAATTTCTTTGTGTATCTGATCCTTTTGAAAAGTCTTCGACTTGGACAAAAAAAAAGTGATTTGTTGTTTAGTGGTAAATCTCTTCAAGTTTGCTACAATTAATTATAAATAAATTAAAATGTACAACATTTAAAAAACAAATCACGTGACTACGAAGGCGCCGCGATTGTCTGCTATATTTGTGACGTCAGAGTACCAGTGTTTTCACATCAGTACTGTCCACGGCTTCTATTTGTATATATACTGTCAAAATTAATAATATACCTGCTGTGGATATTTTTATGGTCACAGATTTTCTGAAAAATGACATACGGTTTGGTATTCAACTGAGGTTCGAGGTGCTAAAGCATCGATGTAGGTTTTTTTAAAAAATAATAATAATGTAAATGTAAATAAGTAACAAAATATTTCTATTAAATATAATTAAACTGTTTGTAGTTGTCGGGAGAAAGTTTCAAGGCTATAGGTTTTGTTCAACTTAACTGTAAAAATGGTATTTGCACGGTAAAAGGACGTGTATGTCCAGAATATAAAGTTCGATGAAGTTCTATAAAGAATTCAGTAATAGGGATATGGTTAAGAGCCAAGCAATTCCCTACCACCCCTAATGAGCTGGCAGATTGCCTCTGTGGAAGCTAAGCCAAAAAGAAAGAAAGAAGAAGAAGAAGAAAAGTCCAAAACACTCAATGGTACGATTGTGCAGCTTCCGCAGGTAATAAATACTCAAACAAAAAAATTATATAATGTTATAAATAGTAATCTTTTGTATATATTTGATGACAGGTGATTGTAAACAAGCTCTACTCATGTGGACACATCGAAGAAGCGAAGATCCAACACCCACTAAAGAAAAATGTTAACGATAATTTAACATTAATGAGTAACCAAAAGATATTTCCTAGTTTTATAATTATTTTTTGAGCAAAAAAACAATATAAATCATTAGAAAACAAAACACATACATACTGTTTAAATCACTAATTTTATTTCAATAAAAAATACACTGTTAAATATACATAAAACTTTCCCCAACTAGGATAATATGGATAATAATTACAGTAGATTATAATATGCAAACTACATTAATAATCAGTTCAGAATAAAACAATTACTACCCAAAATTATATACATATTTGTTTGATTGCATTAATTGAATTGAAGTCTGCAATACTTTTAAAACCACACCGATTCTTCAAACCGTCACACTAAATTCTATTAACAATATTTTTTTAAAAATCCACCCAAACTACATTATTGCTTTAATTAAGATTTTTAGTATATATAAAACGATGGGGATTTCTCGCCTTACATGTTTTATAAACCACCACCTTAGACTCTTGATTTAATAATATTTGCAAATATAAATAAATCTGGCTGCTAACTCTAATGCATAGCCAGCCAGAGATTTCCCAAATAAGAGAAGGCACCTAAATCTTTTTTTTTAGTTGAAAACTTATAGTCGAAGTGTGGGACTCTCCTGTTAAAGATTATTGTCAGCCAACCATCAGTCTTCAATGCCTATAATAAATTTCTACCCTTTTATGTTTAAACATAAGGTTTAAACATAATCTATCAAATGAATATGTTCAATCAATGTTCTGTTTTTATTTAGAATATAAATATACCATTTTCTTTTTTTTGTTTGGATAGTAGGTTTGCTTTCCTATTTTTCTTTTTTTTTGTATACTCCTTCAGATGTTTGTTTTGATTCTATGGAACACTGTTTTGCCAGTCCTTAATTTACCTCTTTAGTGCTCATCCAACTGATCGCACAAATTTCTGTACTCTTCGGCCATCTACAAATTAGATTATCCTGTAAAACTTTTCATAAGCATAAGACTTTTCGTATACAATTACCTTCCAAATCGGTAGTCGAATTTTGTTCTTGTCTAATTCTTGAATATTATTATTCCCATCTTACAAAATTGACGATCCTATAGAGCTTTCTCATTGTTACTACCCTCGGTTGTGCTGCTATATGTAGATTTTTTGCGCGCACACAGGAATATTCCTTCTTATAAATTTGGTCCTTTAAGGCGGTATTCTAGTCTAGAAATTTGAAAAAATCGATTTTTTCCATATTTCGATAGCTTAGATATTCAAGAATATCTCCTTAAAAGGATTTTTCAAAATTCGAATTATTTTTAAAGTTATAATAATTTTAGTGACGTAGCACCCAAACCGGTCTGGGTGCTACGTCACTAAAACGCTTTTCAACTAAAACGCGTCACTAGTACTATTTGTTATCTTTACATGAATTAAATAATGTAAATAAAAGTTATAAAAACGGGTGCAAATAAACAAAAGCAACCCTAATATGATTTCATTCTGAACTTACTTTTGAGCCTTTAAATCTTATGTAAAGATATGTGAATATAACGTCGAAAACAGCACCGAAAGCCTAAATAACAATTAAAAGCAAGTATGTTTTCAAATCGATCGCAAACCAACAAATTTACTCAAAGATATAGGTTAAACCTGTAGAACAATGACTAAGATCGATACATTGTTTTATTTATTCGAAACTCTGGTTCATTCGGAACGTCTGTTCAGAAAGAGCGCGAAAGGAAATTTCGGTATAACTAACCTAACATAACAACTAAATTATGAGGTGACAATAGTTCCGATTTTTTTCGGGAACTATCGGCGTGTCATCGGTACTAGGTTTAAAAATTGATTTTCAATTTGATATAACTTTTTAATTATAAGGAAAAAAATAAAAACAAAAATAGTTTTGTTATAAAACTTGTATTTGATCTTTCCATTTATGACAAAAAAAAATTTGTTCAAAAGCCCAATTGTGTCAGGTCCTTCTTTACCTCTATCTTTCACCTTACTTTTGATTTTCCTTTCCTTCCTTTCCCTTCTATTGTATACGCTAATACCATTTTAGGTATGCTTCTCTCAGGCATTCTTATAATATCCAATTATCAACTATCTCAATTATTGATTAGTTCTTCTGAACCAAACTTCTTCTATGGTCTTTCTATATATCTTCCGCAGTATTTGCCTCTCTCATATCTCCAATTTTATTTGTTCAATTTTATTTAGAGTAAATGTTTCTCTTGCGTAGGTGACGTTGGGTCTTATTGTTGTTTTATATATTCCTATCTTTACCTTTTTGGAAATATGCTTACTCAAGTTTCTGTAGAGCTTAAACGCATCTATTTCCTACTATTATTCCTGCTTTTACCTCTTCTTTCGTATTTGGTGTTCTAGTGAATTTAGTTCCTAAGTATGTGAATTGGTCAACTTCTTCAAACCTATAGATCTTCCCTTTATCTGATTTTACTGTTAAATACATGTTTTCCTTAAATTTTTTGCCCGATATTCCATATACTTGGTATTGCTTTCATTGATATATAATCTCTTCTTTAGGACCTCTTTCTCCATTCCCATTGTCATTTACCTCATGGAATTGGTTGAATACCTGGAATTGGTATCCCGGAATTCCTTCTGTCAAACATCAAAACTTTGCACGTGTGTCAAACAAGCGCAACGTCAAAAAAAGGACGAACTTTTGCGTTGGATTGACCCTTGTACTAGGCTAACTGAAACATTCGCGAAGCGGAAGTGATAAATCAAGTTTATAGTTGAAAAATTGACTTTATTCTTCCGTATATTCTCTCTTAAGTTCAATACATTTTTTCCAGCGGTTCTCCAATTCATTTCTTCTATCTCTGAAGTGTAACTCCGTCAATTTAGCCATTGCAAAAAATCTCTGTGAGCCGGAGATGATTTAATCTGATTAATCGTCATCATCAGAAGATGATTTAATTTGGAAGCTATGATTTGAATCAAGAGGAATGTTCAGAAAAAACACCAGCACTTCGAGATCAAATAGAAAAATGTACGAAAATCATGAACTGGAATAAAGGCCCTATTCCGTAGAGTCAACTTTTTCAATTATTAATGTAAGGTTCAGTAAATTTCACGGTTCCTGATTTTTACACGCTTCGTTAGGCCCTACCTAACGAAGCGTGTAGAAATCATATAGATCATATAAATCATATCAATCATAATCAATCATATTATCATATAAATATAACCTAGTTTATTTTTAGAAATCATCTCCTGATGATGCTAACATGGTTAGCGAAACGTGCGTCGAGCAGTTCAAAAAAAGTGAATTGGTGTTTAGTGGTAAACCTCTTCAAGTTTAATATTTCACACCAAAGGTTCTAATAGAAGAATTAATTTACTAAACCGTGTCTTGTCTCACGAATGTTTGCATTCAATTGATCCAAAAGGTTTGAGCAATATTATCTTGTTATTATTTTACCAATTTGAAGGTAATCAATGAACAAAGTGCCTTTTGCATCCCAAAAAATTGATGCCATAACCATTTTGGTCGATTTTGGGTACTTTGGCTGCTTCGGAGCTGAACAACCGGGCTCAGTCGATTCTGCGGTTTGTTATCGCAGTTCAGGATCATAATGGTAAACCCAAGTCTTATCCATAGTTACAAAACGACGTTTCAAATCCATTTTATTCTTTCGAAAAAGATCCAAATCTTGGTTAGAAAGTTTTACACGAAGTTGTTTCTGATCAGAATTTAACAAAGGTGACACCCATCTTGCACATAGCTTTCTCAAGCTCAATTCCTTTTTCAAAATATGTAAACATCCATTCAGTTGAGATGTCTATGATCTTAGCAATTTCACTCAAAGTCTGTGATCCATAACTATATCATGTATAGAATTAATTATTTGTTCAGTAGTTGCAGTTATTGCACGTCCAGAACCAGGATCATCCAGGCTTCTGCGACAACGTTGAAACTCACCTGCCCATTTACAAACAATTGTTTTTGAATGTACAGACTCCCCTAATACATTTACCATTTCAGTATGAATTTGCATTACCTTTAAAGCTTTTTTTACAAAGAATTTAATCACGGCACGATTTTCAATATTTTCTGTTTTAAAAATAACACTGATACCTTCACTTTAATGTGCTGTTTTGTATGAATGAATTGACAGTTCGACTTGAAACTTCACGTATGTTCATATAACGGATGAAACTTCAAAATGTAGTACACTATATAGTTCTTTTACTGCTCTATAGGTGTCGCGCCACGAACGCTTCAATTAGCCTAGTAATTTAATATAGGGAACCTTATTTTGCGCCACCGTGTATATAACAATTAAACTAGCGCCATCTGTTTGAGGACACGGAGATTTTTTTAAAAAAATCCCATTATCAAAAAAATTTAAAATTTGATTTTTCTTGTATGATTTTGACAAAAAGTATATCTTTTTGTCAAAAGTTCTTTTGTTTTTTTTGTGTTGTGCGTAAGAGCACCTTTGACGTCTGCAGACACATTGAAAAAAAGTCATTTTACGTTTTTTAGCGATACTAAAACCTTTTTTTCCATCGACGAGTTTCAAGCCAATTTATTACGTGAAAACCAGTTGTCACATAACGAGTTTGTTTCTTATATTGATGAACAAGAAGTTTTATATTTTTTATGTGGCATTTATTATTTATAAACTAACGTCACATTTACTAAATGTACCTAAAAAATTAATTTTATAGCTTCGGAGATAATATTGCAATAAAAACATCCCATGCAGGAATTCATCTTCCACACTTTAAAGTAAATCATTTTAGGATTCCATAAATCAGAGCTTTTCAAGTCGAGCCCCCCCTTTGGGGAACCTGAAGATGTAAAAAAAGGACAAAAAACGCTATTTTCGTAGGCTGGTAAAAAGTTTCTAACCTGACACAGAGATAGCGCTGAAAAAAAAACAGTGTACTAGAATATTCCATTCTTCTTGTGAACATCTTGTGTGACGTTTCTTTATTTTTTCTTTTATTTTCTCAGTTCAGTCATAAAGGATTATCTAATAAGAATGTCAGAATTTTAAAATAAGACACAATAATAACTAACGGACTCGTACTTACTCGTAAATCTCTTCGAGTTTAGTGCTTCACACCGAAGGTTTCAATAGAAGAATTGATCTACGAAGGCTACACGGTCAGAGGAACTAAATCTTTATCGTAACTACAATACTAAAATTGGGCTTATTGGAGAAGATATTTGCTTTCATAAGTAAAGGTTCATAAGTTTGGTTTCATAGGTAATAACAAAGGAATTTCAAAATCTACCAAACGAACTACCTTCCTGTTTTGTGATAAATTCAACCAAATTCATAAAAAAAGTCAAAAGCGCACATCTACAAGAAGGTGAGGTCTTGGTTTCCTTTGACGTATCATCGTTGTTTCCGACTGTCCCGATTCCACATATCTTGAAATACCTGAGGGAGTTACTCCAGTTAAACGCTTTTAATAACAAGATTATCTCTGAGTACATCTCCTTAACAAGATTATGTATGAAGCAAAATTGTTTTCAGCTTAATAAGAGGTTTTACGAACAACAAGAAGGAACAGCAAAGGGCAATCCTCTGTCACCGTTCTTAGCCAACTTATTTATGAGTAAATTTGAAACCGAGGCAAAAGATGAATTCAGTTAATTTCCGAAGGTATGGTTAAGATATGTGGATGACGTTTTTGCCATGTTCGATTCGAAAAATTAAAATTTAGATGATGTTATTAAAAACTTAAATAATAAATCCCAAACATATAATTCAATTGTATAAATAAAACAAAGTTCTAATTGTCAGTTATATTTTAAGTAAAATATTGTTTTTATTCCTTTTTTGTCAATATTGTGATCGAAGGTATATTGGGCAAACAAAAAGATCCATATTAACGACATATAAAGAACACATTGCCCGCATTAGATATGGAAGAAACGGGATAAACGACCTATTCCGTTCAGTTAACTTTTTCAATTATTAATGTAAGGTTCAGTAAACTTCACGGTTCATTTTTTTCTTCCTTTTTTCTTTTATCCGCTTTTTTTTACACGCTTCATTAGGTAGGTAGTACGCTTCCTAAGTGGTAGGTTAGTAATTACAATTATCATATAAATAGAACATAGTTTAGTTTTAGAATTAGATTAAATCACCTCCTGACGATGCTAACATGGTTAGCGAAACATGCGTCGAGAACTATAAAAAAAGTGATTTGGTGTTTAGTGGTAAATCTCTTTGAGTTTACTATTTCACACTGAAGGCTCCAATAGACGAATTGAAACACCTGTAAACCAAATGATCTTGGAAGAGAAAGGTACATCAGAAAATTAGCTACAACACAAGGAATTGGAATTGGAGCTTATTCGGTGAAGAAGAAAAGAGAAAGGAAAAATCATACAAATACAAAGCACAGAGCGGAAACATAAAAAACAAGAAACATATAGAGAGTTAAACAAAGGCTTTGAAAAGTTCTGCACGTCATGATAAAAGAACACAACAACAAAACCCCTGCAACAAACACCAACATCAGACCACTTTATCAAATAACCAAGAAACTATCAGGTAAGAGAAGCAGCGGTTCAAGACCAGTCAAAGCAATCTCCAGGCACACTCTGATCACATTCCCAAAACAACTCATAAGATGGAAGGAGCATTTTCAAGAGATGCTGCATATTGTGGCCGAACAAAATTCGAAACGAAGACTTCGTAAGAGGGAATGAATTGGGCACAGATTCAGGAAACAAAACAACTCTAAAGCCAAAATTGTATTGGACTGGAATCCGCAGGATAAAATAGGTATTGGAAGGCCTGCAAAGACTTGGAGGAGAACTATTAATGATGAACTGAAAAGAGTGAACATATCCAGGCTGGAAGTCCACTTAAGTGACTTGAAGCCAGCCTTGAAGTTAAAGTTTTCTAAGTTAAATTTAGAACCAAACGTAACTGCCCTTTCAAGGCATGCTATAGATAATGAACCCAACTTTAATTTTAACGACATTTTGAAAAACAATATAAAAAAATAAACACAAAAGAAATGATTTATATAAAAAAAACATATAATACCATTCTAAAAAATGGAAACGGCATTGAGACTTACACAAAATATTTATAACAAAAAATGCCTATCTAAAAACACAAAACTGAGACATTATAACACAGTTATTAAGCCAGGATGTCTAGATGGGGCAGAAACGCTCATTTTGAATAGAAAGGGAGACATCGAGGACATTGAAAAGAAGGAAAGAAAAATCCTAGGCCCCAAACAAATAAATACAACATACCGACTTCGAGAAAACCAAGAAATCAAACAATACACAGATATACATAGCGATATGAGAAAAAGAAGACTTAAGTTTTACGGACACATAAAACGGATGAATCCAAATAGGCTAACTAGACAAATAGTCGAATTTTATGAAAATAGGAGTAGAGCTAAAGTAGAAATAATTAAATCCCATGTTTCACTCCAGTTTTAATTTCGAAGGGCTCTGAGATGTCACCCATGAATTTAACTTTTGACCTTGTGTTAGTTAATGTTGCTTTAATAATTGCCAGCCTTTTCAGATCTAGTCCTTTTCCTTTCAAGATGTGGAATAAAGATTCATGGTCAATAGAATCATATGCTTTTTTGAAATCTACAAATGTACAGACGAGATTTTTATTGTAAAGTTTTTGATGTCTTAGGATCAACTTTAGATTCAGGTCTAGTCTGGTCAGGGCAGGATCTGCACGGTCGAAAACCTGCTTAATATTCACCAATTTTAGGTCCTAACTATCCCTGTGCTCTGTCTAGTAGACTTTGAGATAGAATATTTTAACAAACTGAGAGAAGAGATATCCCTCTGTAGTTGTCTACTTCCGTTCAATCTCCTTTCTTGTGTAGTAGATGGATTAGAGCATCTTTCCAAACTTCCGGAATCCGTTCAATTCGCCAAAATTATTGTAGAATTTTGGGTATTTCCTTGATTATACTTGGACCAGCGGATTTCAAAAGTTCAGCAGTGATTTAATGTTCACCAGAAGCATTGTTATTTTTGTTTTTGTTTAGGGTTTACTGTTGGTAATTTGTTTAAGGGCTCAGGACAGTTTAGTAGTTGTTCAAAATATTTCGCAAGTTCTTTGCATTTGTCTTGGTTATTTAAAGCTAGTTGTCCGTTTTCCTTTTGGAAGCAAATACTTTGGGGTTGATAGCCTGATAATTTAGTTTTAAATGTTTTGTAAAAGTTTCGGGTGTTATTTTTTTGGAAATCTTTTTATATTTCATTAAGTTGATTGGTTTCATATTTCCTTTTTTGTCTAATTAGCTTCGATGTTTCTTTTCTTACTTCCAAAAAGATGATCCACTCTTTAAATGATTTACTTCGGCTTAATACTGCTTGCTCGCAAACTTCATCCACGGATGTTTTCTACGTTTTTGTAAAGGGACCAACTTTAAGGCTGTTTTAATAATTGTTTGCTTCAATGCTTGCCAGTTCTGTGCTAGTTGTTTATAAAGCTCTTCTGTTAGGGTTGGTTTTATTTTCATAGTTTCGAACTTTGGTATTAGCAGTCTCCTTTGGATAAGTTTTCGATGTTTTAAACTAAGTCTGATTCTAGTCAAGTAGTGATCCGTGTCTATGTTAGCTCCTTTCCTGACTTGAACATTCAAAATCTCTTTATAATTGGGGTTAGGAAATGGCAAAATGGTCAATTTGAAATTCACCCATGTACGTGTTTGGGCACCTACAGGTCTTTTGTTTTGTTATTTTCTTCTTAAAATGGGTTGACATTATTTTTAGATTAAACTGCGAACATAGTTCAACCAACTTTCTACTTCTGGTTTTATTATGGTTAGTCTATTTATGAGCGGGAAAACTGCCGACTGTTTTCCTGTACTTTCTTTCTTTCTCTAGTTGGGCGTTGAAATCACCCAATAGGATTTTTACATGGTTAGAAGGAATTTTAGGGATAGTTTTTTTCAGAATTTCGAAGGACTTCTTCAGGATTAGATTTATTTTCTTCGTTAACTGGGAGATGTGCATTGATCAATGTGTAGTTTTTGTTAGCACACTTGAGGGATAGTTTTATAAGTCGATTATATACTGGCTGGACATTAGTTATAGAACCAAGAATGTTTCTTGAGATAGCGAAAGCAACACCGAGATGTGGTGTATTTTTGAGTATTCTTTTGTCAGTTGTACTTTTAAAAAGTCTGTAGTTGCCGAATTCCAAGGTGTTATCATCTGTCAATCTGGTTTCTTGCAAAGCTAAAATGTGGATAGCCCCAATTCGTATAGCTTTCCTGGGCGCAGGAGAGAATTGATATTTACCGTTCCAAAGAAATTCTTTGTTTTCGGTTTCAGACGTTGGCCAGAGGTCTCCGACATTTATTCACGAATAAAGACGAAAACATTGTAGCCGATGTAAAACCCACGGGATTGAGATTTAAACCTTAGGTCATAATTTGGAAGCGTTTAATAAAAGTTTTCGTAGAGTTAATATTAAGCACAAATCAATATAAAATTTTGAATTTTATATTTTATGCATCTCATATTCAAGTATAATTTGTAATAAATGAGTAATTTAC
Source organism: Cosmopolites sordidus (assembly GCA_031761425.1). NCBI lineage: Eukaryota > Metazoa > Arthropoda > Insecta > Coleoptera > Curculionidae > Cosmopolites > Cosmopolites sordidus. The sequence continues at coordinate 62,840 of JARFXV010001193.1, read as the reverse complement.
AAAGTTTTTAGTTGATAATATATAACAATTCATTTTATAAATGAGGCAGGTACCGTAGATTTTTCATTATTTTTAATAATTATATTTTGAATTATAATAATTATAAAAATGTTCAGTTTTAATTTAATTCAGCGCTAATTGGTGAACAATATTCTTAGTTAACCTGCCTCTTGCTTGATTTTCCAAGTCTAAGCCGCAAATGGACATTGTTTGGCCTTGAGACATATTTATGGCCATGGCGAAAGCTAAACGAATTGGAAACTGAAGCCTTCTGAATGGTTTTGCAGATTCTGACAGTATAATTGGAATACGTGACAACAGCACCACTTCTCCTTTAAACATTCCAGTCAAAATGGTTGCTTCAAGAATATTTCCGGTGATCTTTTTGATGACGAAACGTGTACCATTGCATAATTGAGGTGGATTCAAATTACGCAGAAGAATAATAGGTAAACCAATCTTCAACGAAGATTATGTGGTGGCATTCCGGGCATAACCAGAGAATTTAAAAATTCAAATGTTACACTTTCGTTTTCATCATCAACAGTGTCGATTGATTTAAAATACATCAGATGACCTGGCAACAGCTGTTGTATCTGGAAGGTAATTTTGTCAACATCAACATTTTTGGCTGCCAAAATAGCCCGATTACTGTGCCAATTATGATCCAATTGATTATTTTGTATGTGAATGGTATGAAAATCATTATTACTAAAAAAAAAATATTATAATGGAACAATTTATAAATCTAAATTTAATTATACACTAAATTTCTACTAAATTATTATTATTTTAAATAAATATTATCTTTTACATAAAAAAAATGATAATAAAAATGAGTATTACACATTTTCAACAAAAAAAAAGACGAAATCAAAATTATGTTAATTTTTAGTTAAAAATAATAAGGAACAAAATGATACAGAGAACAATTGAAATTAAGTGAAAAAATAATGCACCAAAAATTGAAAAAGCAAGGTTATGTCGTTAGTAAATTTGGAACACACGCGTAACGTGAAATGAATTGTAGCATAAATAAATCCGGACACTAAAGAGTTAAAGCTTTATGTCGATAAACTAACTTACACCGCCCTCTGTTAGGAACTTATGGAACTCACAGATAATTATAAAAAACAAAAAAATATTGCGACTATAAATTGAGATAAAAACAATCCTATCTCTCAAGTTGGACCAAAATATTATTATTACTAGGTGCGTATAGACCCGGTTGGATCACGCAAAGCATTCTGACTAATTTTCGAGTGTTCTTTCTAATCCTCCACACTTCTCTCATCCTTTCTCCGTGGATTCTCTTTCTCTCCCCCGTCCATTTTGTTCCCGATCTCCTCGAAACTTCGCTCTCTGATGCAACGTTCCACATATGTATCCTCAATATCTGTCGGACCCAGTTGTGCCTTTCCCAGATCAGCCCTGACTTGTATGATCCATGGTACTGTTGACTTGACTCCTTATATGTATGTAACAATTCTGTTGGTGAGTCTTGTTGGTGGGAGTCTACTGATATGTCCATAGAATTTCAACTTTCTTTTTCTTATGTCCGCCGCTACGTTGGACATTCTCTCTGTGGTCTTTCGAAAATGTAGTCTGTATCCGTCCCCTGTCAGTTTAAGGCCGAGAATTTTCCCTTATAATTTTGCGTTATTCTTTTTGTATATTTTCTATGCCGCTTTTTGTATGAAGTGCAAGTGTCTCGCTTGCGTATAGTACTTCTGGTTTGATTACTGTGTTATAGTGTCTTATTTTTGCGTGTGTCGGTAGGCATTTCTTATTGTAGATATTGTGTGTCTTGCCGTATACCCTCTTTTGCAATCGAGTCTTCTGTGCTATATTCTTTCCTCTTGTGGGTTCGAGGATCTCGCCCAGGTATTTGAAGTGAGTGACTATTTATTTTGCCGTATTTGGTGTTCAAATTTTGGACATCTAATTTTGAGCAGAAGAATTCGGTTTTTTGAAAGGAGATTTGTAGGCCGAGTTTCTCTGCACTTTTCCTTGAGGACTTCGATCTGTTTGGTTGCCTTTGTTTCATTGTCTGCAAGTATGGCTAGGTCGTCTGCGAAGGGCAGGCATGATATTTCTATGGATCGTCCGAGTCGTATTGGTTTCCAGTGTCCTTGATTTTTCAGTTCTTTTTCCCATTCCCTTATGACTTTTTTCCAGGACCAGGTTGAAGAGGAATGGGGATAACCCATCTCCTTGGCGTACTCCAGTTTTATTTAGGAAGGGTTCGGAAATTTCTCCCATAAATTTCACTTTAGAGGTTATGTCAGTCAGTGTCTGCTTGATCAATCGTAGTGTTGTGGGGTCGAGTCCTTGTTCTTCTAGGATATTGAACAGAGATTTTTGGTCGATGCAGTCGTACGCTTTCTTGAAGTCCACGAACGTACAGATGATTGGGACATTCCTGATAGCTTTGTATGTCAGAATTGTTTTTAAGTTAAATATTTGTTTAATTCATGAGCGACCAGGGCGAAATCTTGCCTGGTATTCGCCAATTTTATGTTCTAATTGTTCTTGTGTTCTCTGGAGAAGGCATGCTGAGAGGATTTTGTAAGTGGCTTGTAGTAAAGAGATTCCTCTGTAGTTGTTCAAATCTGTAATGTCTCCCTTCTTGTGCAGAGAGTGGATAAGAGCATATTTCCCTTCATCTGGTAATTTTTCTGTTTGACAAATGTTTGTGATAATTTGCGTAAGTTCCTGCAGTGAATTTGGTCCGAGGTTTTTCAATAGTTCCGCAGTGATACCATCTTCAGCGGATGACCTGTTATTCTTTAGTTTGCGTATGGGCCCGCGGATTTCTTCCTGTGGTGGTGGTGGTTTTCCGTGGGCAATCTTGTGTCGTGTTCAGGGCAATTGAGGATTTTTTTTGAGGAATTAATATATATATATATATATATATATATATATATATATATATATATATATATATATATATATATATATATATATATATATATATCTAAAGATTTATTTTATTAAACTACTTTCGTTGACGCTATGCTAAAAGAAGAATCTGTAAATAATTTGAGAGTCACCCATATTATTATGAAAACATAAATTGGCAACTACTCAACTTTCTAATGAAAATAAAAAAAATTAAAGTAAATATTTTGTATACATCAAAATTAAAAATAAAACTTGTACTTTGAAAGACTGTACGCATTATGGAGCCTCGTTATTTATCTTATTAACTAAAAAAGAAACATTACAATAGAAGATTATCATTTTTTAAATATTTATTTGTACCTTAGTTTTAAAATGGCAGGAGCACTTCTCATCTATTTGTTTAATTCGATATATTTTTTGTTATGTATTAATGCTATTTCAGTAAATTCTTGAAATTATTTTGTAATATTACTCAAATAAAATATTATAAGCAATGATTTATTTAAATATATGGTACTGCAAGACAAACGCGATTAATACGATTTAGAATAAAATACGTCATTTACGAAGATAGTTCGAAAAGTGCTTAGCTTGACTCAGCAACAAGCCTTAACACCGGAGCAATCTGCTAGTATTTGTTTACAATTAAATGACAATTACATGACATAGCGATTTAGATTCTGTAAAAAAGTACCGGAAACTGTAAACTCGAAGAGATTTACCACTAAACACCAAATCACTTTATGAAACTTTTCGACCCACGTTTCGCTAACAATGTTAGGATCATCAGGAGATGATTTAATCTAATTCCAAAAATAAACTAGGTTATATTTATAAGATAACCCTACCTAGTGAAGCGTATAAAAATCAGGAACCGTGAAATTTACTGAACCTTACATTAATAATTGGCTCTACGCAATAGGCCCTTTATCCCAGTTCATGATTTTCTGACATTTTTCTATTTGATCTGGAAGTGCTGGTGTTTTTTCTAAATATTCCAATTGATTCAAATCATAGCTTCCAAAATAAGAAGGCTAGTTTAAATTTTATGGTAAATAAATTAATCAATTTTCCTTTAAAAAAAGATAATTATAACAAAGAATTAAAATTAATTAGGGAGGCATCCGAAGTAAACCGTTATAATAAGAACATTGTAGATAAATTAATTAAAAACATAAGTTTATATATATATATATATATATATATATATATATATATATATATATATATATATATATATATATATATATAGATATTATAGATATTATAGATATTATAGATATATATAGATATTCTATTATATATATATATATATATATATATATATATATATATATATATATATATATATATATATATATATATATATATATATATATATATATATATATAGAGAGAGAGAGAGAGATTATTGATTTAATGAAGAAACAGCACACAATGAAAACTGCAGGCAGTCATTTTGCCAGAATCAAGTACGTTGAGCTTTTCAAAACTATAAGAAAACGTATTCGAGAGGAAACGCGTTGTTTGAACACGCAACTAGTGCAAAAAACACCATAAGAAAACAAGGGAATAAACAAATTTAAACATAAGCTGATATATAAAACAACTCAAATATTTGCCTTAATGCGTGAGGATGGCACAGTGTGCAGGGCGCGTACAGATATATTAGAAGTTATCAAAAGGTTTTATTCAAAGTTGAATAAAATCAGAATCAATCAAAGACAGCAATGCCTACGGAAGAGCAACTGACAGATATCCTGTTGGATAATGTGACAAATGCCATAGAATGTTAAGGAAAGGCTCCAGGAGATGTTAAAAGTTGGTTGTCGAACTTTACATGATATAAAAAGGAATAAAACAATTTTATACATTGTTATCTATCACTTTTATAAAAAATAAATAAATAAATAAATAAAGTGATAGAAACAAAGTATAAAATTCTTTGATTCCTTTTTAAAAAATGAAATATCACAAAGTAACGGACAAATCAATCAATAATTTACATAATATCCTGGCAAAATTGTACTCAAAATGCCTCAAAGATGAAAGATAAAAAAGTGATAGATAAGGTATAAAATTCTTTGATTCCTTTTTAAAAAATGAACTATCACAAAGTAACGGACAAATCAATCAATAATTTATATAATATCCTGGCAAAATTGTACTCAAAATGCCTCAAAGATGAAAGATAAAAAAGTGATAGATAACAAAGTATAAAATTATTTTATTCCTTTTTAAAAAATGAACTATTACAAAATAACGACAAAACAATCAATAATTTACATAATATACTGGCAAAATTGTACTCAAAATGCCTCAAAGATCAAAGATAAAAAACATTGATAGATAACAAAGTATAAAATTGTTTTATTCCTTTTTAAAACATAAACTATCACAAAATAACGGACAAATCAATGAATAATTTACATAATATCCTGGCAAAATTGTACTCAAAATGCCTCAAAGATGAAAGACAAAAAAAGTGATAGATAACAAAGTATAAAATTGTTTTATTCCTTTTTAAAAAATGAACTGTCACAAAATAACGGACAAATCAATCAATAATTTACATAATATCCTGGCAAAATTGTACTCAAAATGCCTCAAAGTTGAAAGATAAAAAAAGTGATAGATAACAAAGTATAAAATTGTTTTATTCCTTTTTAAAAAATAAACTATCACAAAATAACGGACAAATCAATCAATAATTTACATAATATCCTGGCAAAATTGTACTCAAAATGCCTCAAAGATGAAAGATAAAAAAAGTGATAGATAACAAAGTATAAAATTGTTTTATTCCTTTTTAAAAAATAAACTATCACAAAATAACGGACAAATCAATCAATAATTTACATAATATCCTGGCAAAATTGTACTCAAAATGCCTCAAAGATGAAAGATAAAGAAAGTGATAGATAACAAAGTATAAAATTGTTTTATTCCTTTTTAAAAAATGAACTATCACAGAATAACGGACAAATCAATCAATCATTTACATAATATCCTAGCAAAATTGTACTCAAAATGCCTCAAAGATGAAAGATAAAAAAGGTGATAGATAACAAAGTATAAAATTGTTTTATTCCTTTTTAAAAAATGAACTATCACAAAATAACGGACAAATCAATCAATAATTTACATAATATCCTGGCAAAATTGTACTCAAAATGCCTCAAAGATGAAAGATAAAAAAAGTGATAGATAACAATGTATAAAATTGTTTTATTCCTTTTTAAAAACTGAAAAAATACCCAATCTATGGAAACATGCTGAAGTGATTCCTCTTGATAAGAAAGGAGCACAGGAGGATTTAAAAAACTACCGACCAATAGGCCTCCTGTCAGTATTAAACAAAGCGTTCAGCAAGATAATATCAATCACAAATGAAGGACAAATGAAGGTGTGTGACATCATTGGAATGGTGAAAGAATTGAAATGGAAGTGAGCAGGCCATATAGCGAGATGATGCGACGACAGATGGACCAAAGCAATCCTGGAAAGGATACCGCTTGATCATAAACACCCACGAAGAAGACCGAAAATACGATAGACTGATGACATCATCAAGTATATTGGACCCGAATGGCAGAGGAAAACTCAGGACCGCGCGATTTGGAAGCATGCTGGAGAGGCCTTCATCCTGCAGTGGACCGATAATAGCTGAATAATTATATATATAGAAGAGATGGAAATAACAGATATAAATATCTTCAATAATTTACTGAAAATAGCCTAATAAAATAATTGTAAAGAGTTTAAGGCAAGATGCGACGGAATTTCCTAGAAATTAAAATTTAGGAGACTTTCCAAAAAAAATTACCTCTCAGAAATAACAAAACATACTCTATATCCTAAATTATTAAGTAAAGCCGCAAAGTGGAACGAAAACAACACAGGTAAAATTTCGTGCATTATTTACAAACTCTGACATTTTCAAAGGCTAAAATACTATCAAATTATTTTACTTCGCAATAAGATGCTTTAAAATTATTTCGATTGATTGCTAAAAAATTACTGATGCCCAGGCTCCAAGTAAAACTTAAACTATCTCTATTCCCAGCATAAAAGTCCATATACAAAGTGGAAACTTTCTCTTCATTCTCAAAAAGTCAAAAGAAATCGTATTACATTACTGCTTTAGAATGTTTGGCCTGAACTGAAAACTGTAGATATAAACAATGTTTTCTTTTTTTTGTCACACATCTCACAATTAATTGAAAACATTTTTATGTACAGTTGCAATATGAAATCATGAAATTTAATCTATTCCACTAGCTGGATGTTGGATGTTAGCAGGTTGAACCCGAATGCCTTCCCTTGCATTTTGATTCCTGGTCAGCCTTATCTGCCTTAACAATAACCACAGATCCCGTCTCCATGATTGGCTACTATCTTCCGCATTATGATCTTGAAAGGAGTATCTCTAACGCTAAAAATAATGTTTCTTTCATTTTTAAAAGAAATTGTAACAATTTACGTTCGTTCCGCAATTGGGCTTTTAACCAACATTTTTTTGTCATAAATGGAAATATCTTATTATATAAGTTTTATAACAAAACTATTTTTATTTTATTTTTTTCCTTATAATTAAAAAGTTATATCAAATTGAAAATACATTTTTAAACCTAGTACCGATGACACGCCAACAATTCGCGAAAAAAATCCGAACCATTGTGAGCTCACAATTGTACCGAAGGCCAATATCGGTTCGGCTCGGAGCAATTCGGAAGTTATACCGAAATTTCCTTACGCGCTCTTTCTGAAAAGACTTTCGAAAAGAATCAGCGTCTCAGGTAAATAAAACAATTTATCGATCTTAGTCATATAACAACGATACAAGAACGTAATCGTTTATGAAAAGTCTTATACTTATGAAAGTTTTACAGAATAATCTAATTTGTAGATGGTCGAAGAGTACAGAAATGTGTGTGATCAACTGGATGAACACCAAGTAGTTAAATTAAGGACTGGCAAAATAGTTTTCCATGGAATCAAAACAAATATCTGAAGGAGTATGTAAAAAAAAAGAAAAATAGAAAAGCAAACCTACTATCCAAACAAAAAGTAAAGAAAGTGGTATATTTATATTCTAAATAAAAACAAACCAGATAAACTATTTAGTGTTTTCAGAATTTTGGTACATTTGATCTATTGATTGAACATATTCATTTGATTGGGTATGTTTAAACATAGGTTAGAAATTTATTATTGGCATTGAAGACTGATGGTAGGCTGACAGTGGTTCTAGGATATGTTGTGGTACATAGTAGTTTTCTAATAGGTAGATCTTAACAGGAGAGTCCCACACTTCTCTCTCCGTTGTCTCCGTTGTGTCCACATGAGTAGTGCTAATTCATGTTTACATCCCCCTCTCATCAAATATATACAAAATATTATTATTTATAACATTTATAACACTCAACAAATAGTTTAATTATATTTAATAGAAATATTTTGTTTCTTATTTACATTTACATTATTATTATTTTTTAAAAAACTTACATCGATGCTTTAGCACCTCAAACTTCAGGTGATTTGAACCGAATGTCATTTTTGAGAAAATCTGTGAGCATAAAAATATCCACAGCAGGTATATTATCAGAATTAGATTTAATGAACCCTTTGTCACTATAACTAAATTAGTCATAAACAATATTTTATTTTGCACTTAACCAACAAAAATTTTGACAATATATATATATATATATATATATATATATATATATATATATATATATATATATATATATATATATATATATATATATATATATATATACGAATACAAGCCGTTGACGTGATTTTTTTTTTAAATTTTGTACATTTTAATTCATTTATAATTATATTTATAATCTTATAATCATTTATAATTGTAACAAGTTTTTAAAAAGTTTTTCGCATCGATTATCAAATTATTTTTTATTCAAAAACCCAATTTCAAAACTGATTTTTTTAGCTAATTTAAAAAAAAAAATATTATCCAAAGATAAAATATTTTAATTCAAAATGGGGAACTTTCTTTTGCACCACCCTGTAATAATGCATAAACGGTCGAAGTTTTTCTCACATTTCTAATGTTGCAAGGTGAACTCGTCGAGATAAAAACTTATCTCTACAATTTCTTTTCGCTTTTCATTAATGATTGAAAACTCGAGTAGTTCTTGTCATGGAGTAAATATAAAGCGCATCCGCGATAGCGATAGCAAACATGCAATCCATAAAAATAATACTATGAATGATCTCTTGTCGACGTACCGGTAGATGACGTCGGTACGTGACCACCCGAAATTCCGGTGAATCGATATCGTACGATCGTCCCCACCATCCGTTTCGACCTATGACGAGCACTACATTTGGGTGGCGTGATTCTAGATACCTTAACGCCAGGTGACTCGAGCCGTTATAGATGCTATATTTCCTACGATTCAGTACCCTGTTGTCAAATTACATAGTTTTAATTATATTTAAAGAATTTTATAGTTTTAGATCACCTATAATGCGGTATTCCCGCCGTTTTTACAATTCATTTGTTTTTCCTCCATTTTTATTTTACTTGGCCCAGTGTATAGATGCATTCGAAAGCCCTGTTCGTGCTCTACAAAACTGTTAGCATCGTTTTTCTGATAAACTTAATTTTGGTTAACCTTCAAGGTTTTGAAATGGAAATTTCAGGGTAAAAAAAAAATTTTTCAACAATTTCGTCGTGGTCAAAAAGCTACAGAAGCAATTCGAGACATTTACTCTGTATATGGAGAGGACCTTCCGACCCTGATCGACCTTCCGACTTCAACGAGGACTATCTTAAAGAGCTTTTGAAGAAGGATGGCCGTCAAACTCTGGCAAAAATTAACTCAGAAGATACACTGGACAATATCTTGTCGGGATTGAAAATCTATGGGGTTTACTCAAAAAACATCGTTAAGAAGTCCCTGAATGATCTCGAATGGGAGATTTTTCCGCATCCACCATACTCTCCAGATCCTGCACCAACCGATTATCACCTCTTCCACTCGCTGTCCAGCCAAATGAGAGGCTTAACCTTCACCAACGATAAGACATTGAAACTGGGTTAACAGCCACTTTAAATCCGGGTCCGGCGATTTCCGGCAAAACGGCATCAATAGATTGGAGAATGCATCATTGTAATTATTATAATTTTGCTATTTTCAATAAAACGTTACATATCCAATATAATCAAGTCAAAGACAACAATAAACTCATTTACAGATTTATACTTCTTTTGGTTCCTAGGTCCTCAAAATAATTAATAATTTATTGGCATCAGAATTTTCCCCCGCCATACCGTTTTTTTAAAGCGCCAGCTTCAATACAAGGTATACTATATGAGCCTACCTGAATGAATAAATGAATGAGTGAATATAACATGATAAATACCGGCCGCGATGGTCAGGTGGGCTAGTCGAAAGGTCCCGAGTTCGAATCCTGATTCGGGTATAAATATTCGGGTGAGTTTGGTGAAAGAACGTTGATACTAACCCTAATGAACTGGTGAAATTACCCTTAAAAATAAGCAGAAGCCAATTCCAAAATGATGCCTAAAATTCTCACGTTTGGACAACAGTTACTTTATATGCCATTAAAAATGACCCAAACTTATTGGAAAGAATAATAACATGTGACGATTCGTGGTTTTTTACTTATAATCCTAAAACGAAGCGCTAATCTGTGTAAGAGTCGAAATTTACCGAAAGCCAAAAAAGCTCGAATGAGCAAATCAAAATTCAAAGCAATGATGATTATTTTTTTCGATATTCATTGGATTATGTACCTTCATAGACTGACTTCCTGAAGATCAAACTATTAATCATTACAACCTTCACGTTCAACCTTCAAACATTACTACCTTCACGTTCTTGCTGAACTTTAATGGTAAACCGAACTAAAAAGTTAAAAATAATTTTTAGTATAAGAATAAAATGATGAACAAGAAACTTACACATTAATTTTCTCGCTCATCAGTTTATTCTTATACTATAAATTATTTTTTACTTTTTAGTTCGCTTTACCATTAAAGCGTTTTCTTTTTAGTTTTTTTAAACTATTATTTATTTTTTAATTGTTTTTCGAAAATTTTCTTTAACCGTGTTTTATATTTTTTTCTCCTTTATTTGGGTTTTTCGCCACTATCTAAAACTCAAAAAATATCAAAAATACCTGTTCTTATTTAAAGAAAGAATCACTGGGTAAAAACAAAAAACCAAACGGAGATAAATTTCTCAGTGATTCTTTTTTGTAATAAATTTTAAAGATATAAAAATGTTATAAAAAATTTACAAACTTTTAACGTTAACGTTTCGGAGGGTAATCTCCCCCCATTTTCAAAACTGAACTAAAAAATAAATTATATTAATTTGTAATATATAAAGTAACGAGTAATATATAAGAAAAATAATAATAAGTAATAAATAATAAAATAATAAAATAAATAATAAAAAATAATTAGTAATATATAATATATAAGAAAAACCCAAATAAAGGAGAAAAAATATATGAACACGCCACAATCATTCAGACATTAACCGTGTTTTAGGCTCCCTGTTCGAAAACAAATCCTTGATCCTGACGATCCTGTTCAGGATAATGGAGCGAACCTATTAAATTATGGTCTTGTCATCGGTCCTTGATAAGTGTGCAAAGTTTCAATTTAATCTGATGTTTTGAAGTGTGTGAAAAGGACGACGTTACATATATAGATACTAGTGAAGCTGATAATAGCGTGTTAAAACGACCCGAATTGTGGAAGAACAAGTAATGGGTTCTTCGCCAAGACAATGCGCCGGCTCATTCCGTATTATATGTCAAGAGATTTCTAGCGAAGTACATCCCAGTGTTAAACCATTCGCCTCATTCGCCGGATATTGAGCCGTGCGATTTCTATCTGTTTCCTAAAATAAAATCTGTATTAAAAGAAACAAGTGTGAAGGTGAGAAAGAGAAAGCGCGTTCTGAAGGAGCTGACAGCGCTGTTTCGAACAATGGAAGATTGGCATGGAGCGTTTTAGGGATAGAGGAGGGGTATATATTGAAGGTGTTGATAACTAAAAATGAATTAAATCAAAATAAAATGTTTTATAGCGTCAGGCCCTTTATTTAATAGTCACAGCTCGCATAGTCTAATTCCATACAACTTTGGATGCAAACCTCTCCTTTCAATTTTCATTCTTTTCCGTTCATTACAATACTCAATCCATTTAGGTCGTGTCATTTTTGGTATCTTAGTCCTGTCTTGTGTTACCATGGTCTCCTGTCTAGAGGATTAGTTCAATAAGTATCGGAACTGATTTATTCCTGCCAAGTGGAAGGGGTGGTTTTTTATAAGTGATATCAGAAGTGGCTTATATGTGGAAATCTGGCTCGGTTGTTTCCGAAACTTATGTTAAATATCGGGTTCATAGAAATAAACCCCTAAACAGTTTTTGATCTTAAACAAAATATTCAGACCTCCATTGAAATATACCATGCGATATGAGTGAAGAGTTATCGAAAATTATGTCTCCAATTCTGCCAGTCGAAGCTGAGGCCATTTCTTCTTTAAGATAAAGTAAAAATTCCCTGATTATCACTTGTAGTTATCATTGTGCCTGATTTTAAAGATGTATCGGAGGTACAACCAGAGGCAAAAGTACTGAAAATAAATATTAATAAAACTGTACAAAATTGGTTCCAAACAGTTTAAGTTACACAATCTGAAAGTTTGAAACGCTCGATAGCCTTCTTTGTACATTTGAAACGTGTTTAACTTATTATGTTGATATCGAAGATGATCGTGAGTGAATCTCCGCGAGATCACGTATAAAATTACGATCATTTTAAATTACAATTACTTTTGAACGGCTTACAATCGATTTAAATTTTTCACACACGTATAAATCACGATGATTTTATATTGAAATAACTTATGAACGGTTTAGACAATCGATTTCAAATTTTCACATACGTATAAAATTACGATAATTTTAAATTGCAATAACTTATGAACGACTTAGCCAATCGATTTAAATTTTTCACACACGTATAAAATTACGATAATTTTAAATTGCAATAACTTTTGAACGGCTTACTCAATCGATTTGAAATATTCGCACACGTATAAATTACGACAATTTTAAATTGCTTAAAATGAACGACTTAGCCAATCGATTTAAATTTTTCACACACGTATAAAGTTACGATAATTTTAAATTGCAATAACTTTTGAATGGCTTACTCAATCGATTTAAAATATTCACACACGTATAAAGGACGATAATTTTAAATTGAAATAACTTATGAACGGTTTAGACAATTGATTTCAAGTTTTCACACACGTATAAATTACGATAATTTTAAATTAAAATAAAATAACTTATGAACGGTTTAGACAATCGATTTCAAATTTTCACACACGTATAAAATTACGATAATTTTAAATTGCAATAAGTTTTGAACGGCTTACTCAATCGATTTGAAATATTCGCACACGTATAAATTACGATAATTTTAAATTGCTTAAAATGAACGACTTAGCTAATCGATTTAAATTTTTCACACACGTATAAAATTACGATAATTTTAAATTGCAATAACTTTTGAATGGATTACTCAATCGATTTAAAATATTCACACACGTATAAAAGACGATAATTTTAAATTGAAATAACTTATGAACGGTTTAGACAATTGATTTCAAATTTTCACACACGTATAAATTACGATAATTTTAAATTAAAATAAAATAACTTATGAACGGTTTAGACAATCGATTTCAAATTTTCACACACGTATAAAATTACGATAATTTTAAATTGCAATAAGTTTTGAACGGCTTAGTCAATTGATTTGAAATTTTTACACACGTATAAAATTACGATAATTTTAAATTGCAATAAGTTTTGAATGGCTTAATCAATTGATTTGAAATTTTTACACGCGTATAAAATTACGATAATTTTAAATTGCAATAACTCTTGAACGGCTGAGTCAATCGGTTTGAAATTTTCACAGTGGCTTAAAGATTGAGTAAAAAAATGCTCAGTCAAAATTTTAAACCTTTTGTAGCAAGTTCAAAAAATTTAAAATATAGTTTTAATTAATATTTAAATATTAAAAATTCCTTGTTCCTAGTTCTAAATATTTAAATAAAACAAGTTTTAGTCTAAAAGTTAAAATCAAGATTTATTTACTACCAAAAATTAATTATCTTTTTATGTTATTTGTTATTATTAATTTAATTCTAGACTATAGGCAAAAGTTGCTCTTTCTTTTTTATATGTTATTTTCTTGCATTATCTTTATTAATTTTCCTTTTCTATGTTCTGTAAAGCAAATATTTTCACGAATGTATGATTTTCAGTACTGTTGCCTCAGACACATCCTTAAACTTCTGACATCCTTATTGGATCAACCTTTGTATCAATGTATCCCCCCTAATAACCTATAACTTTCGTCTTTAGTTTCACGAATAGTCAGTCACCTTCTAAGAAGTCCTGATAATGCCTACAAAGCCTGAGCTCTTCATTCAAACCCTCACAAAATCTAACTATCCAGGAAAAAAATGCCCGTGATAGTTCACCATCGAGAGCTTTCAAAAGGAGACCTTACACATCCCGTTCGATGTGGCAACCTCGATTCGCCAATCGGCCTGCCGCCAACCAGCCGACAAAGTATCACCAGTCTCTTCTCGACAATTGTGGGGTGTAGTCGATCGCTTGTTCGTTAGTCAAACCACGTGACGAGCGTATCATTCACGCCAATCGAATTCGAGAGGTGATTCGCGCCACTATTTATTTATTTGATTCAGTCTCTTCCGGGAACGGTTGTGTATTGTTACTTCCTCTTTTTCTGTTGATTTAGTACTATGCATCCAATTGTCAACGATATCAAGCGCAGCTTCATCGTCTTCTGCACAGTCCTGCTAACAGGTAGGTCTTTGATTTTTTGCGACCTTGCGCTTTTATATAAGGAAAAAGAATGGAAAACTAGTATTGTTTATTGACTGGGAAGATTTTTTCTCTCTGTCAATGAAATTATTTTTTTTTTAATCATGCTGTGAAAAAAAACATTACACAAGTTATTACACACTCACCAATTACCATGAATCCTCACTAATTAAAGAAAAACTTTTTAAATTTTGATCGTTTATTGCCATGTGTTATGAGGTTGAAATACTTCACCCTCATATTTTTTAATTTTTTTGTTCGTTATTTTACGGTTTCAATAACCCAATCAATTAGCGTGTTTGAAAATAAACAAATACATATTCAGTTATTTTCATCTAGTTTTGTTTGTCTAACATTTTTCAATTATTGATAGAAAATATCACAATTTTTTTGTAACAATAAAATTGAAATTTTTTACAATAAATAAGCTTAAACAATTATTTGGTTCTTTAATATTTTACCATTCTTCAAATGGTAATTCTTTTAT
This sequence comes from Cosmopolites sordidus, assembly GCA_031761425.1. Lineage (NCBI taxonomy): Eukaryota > Metazoa > Arthropoda > Insecta > Coleoptera > Curculionidae > Cosmopolites > Cosmopolites sordidus. Next base: position 47,505 of record JARFXV010001193.1, on the reverse strand, counting down.
CATTCTTCCGTTGAAATCTTCGGTGTCAAACACTAAATTCAAAGAGATTTGCCACTAAACACCATATCACTTGTTTTTAATTAATTTGTCAACGCACGTTTCGCTAAGCATGTTGGCGTCATCAAGAGATGATAGAATCTCTAATTCAGAAGATCGAACCGTCTCCTGATGATGCTAACATGGTTAGCGAAACGCACTTCGAGAAAGTTTATAATATTTCATGTGTCCAGTTTGAAAACCTTCTAATCTGTTTCATAAAAAACTTCTTCAAATGAAAGTTTGATGGTACAATGTCGAAACTATAAGGTGGTGGTTCATGCCGCTATTTGTTTATTTGATTCAGTTTCTTCCGGAAAGGGTTGTGTTTTGCCACTTCCTCTTCTTCTTCTGTTGGTTTAATACTATGCATCCAATTGTCAACGATATCAAACGCTGCTTCGTCATCTTTTACACAGTCCTGCTATCAGATTCTTGCGACTTTGAGCTTTTACATAAAGACCAAGAATGTAAAACTACTATTGCTTGTTGACTGAGATTTTTTCTCTCTCATTGTTTTGTTTTAATTTTAATTAATGTATTTTTAATTATTACAATTAATATTATCTTACTATCAAGGAAAAGAACGCATAATGTATTACACATTCACTAATTATTATAAACACTCACTAATTACCATAAACACTCACTAATGACAATGAACACTCACCAGTTACCATAAACACTCACTAATTACAAAAAAACTTTTAAGACTTTGATTGTAACATTGCCCTGTGCTATTTGAGAGTGCAATAATTCGCCCTAATATTTTTTTTGTTTGTTACTTCAAGTTTTCTAGACGCACGTTTCGCTAAACATGTTAGCTTTATCAAGAGATGATAGAATCTCTAATTCAGAAGATCGAACCGTGGCCTAATGATGCTAACATGGTTAGCGAAACGCGCTTCGAGAAAGTTTAAAATATTTCATGTGTCCACTTTGAAAACCTTCAAATCTGTTTCATAAAAACCTTCTCCAAATGAAAGTTTGGTGGTACAATATCGAAACAGTAAGGTGGTGATACCTGCCTCTATTTGTTGATTTGATTCAGTTTCTTCCGGAAACGGTTGTGTTTTGCCACTTCCTCTTCTTCTTATGTTGGTTTAATACTATGCATCCAATTGTCAACGATATCAAATGCTGCTTCGTCATCTTTTACACAGTCCTGCTATCAGATTCTTGCGACTTTGCGCTTTTACATAAAGACCAAGAATGTAAAACTACTATTGCTTGTTGACTGAGAAGATTTTTTTCTCTCTCATTGTTTTGTTTTAATTTTAATTAATGTATTTTTAATTATTACAATTAATATTATCTTACTATCAAGGAAAAGAACGCATAATGTATTACACATTCACTAATTATTATAAACACCCACTAATTACCATAAACACTCACTAATGACCATGAACACTCACCAGTTACCATAAACACTCACTAATTACAAAAAAACTTTTAAGACTTTGATTGTAACATTGCCCTGTGCTATTTGAGGGTGCAATAATTCGCCCTAATATTTTTTTTGTTTGTTACTTCAAGTTTTCTAGACGCACGTTTCGCTAAACATGTTAGCTTTATCAAGAGATGATAGAATCTCTAATTCAGAAGATCGAACCGTGGCCTAATGATGCTAATATGGTTAGCGAAACGCGCTTCGAGAAAGTTTAAAATATTTCATGTGTCCACTTTGAAAACCTTCAAATCTGTTTCATAAAAACCTTCTCCAAATGAAAGTTTGGTGGTACAATATCGAAACAGTAAGGTGGTGATACCTGCCTCTATTTGTTGATTTGATTCAGTTTCTTCCGGAAACGGTTGTGTTTTGCCACTTCCTCTTCTTCTTATGTTGGTTTAATACTATGCATCCAATTGTCAACGATATCAAATGCTGCTTCGTCATCTTTTACACAGTCCTGCTATCAGATTCTTGCGACTTTGCGCTTTTACATAAAGACCAAGAATGTAAAACTACTATTGCTTGTTGACTGAGAAGATTTTTTTCTCTCTCATTGTTTTGTTTTAATTTTAATTAATGTATTTTTAATTATTACAATTAATATTATCTTACTATCAAGGAAAAGAACGCATAATGTATTACACATTCACTAATTATTATAAACACCCACTAATTACCATAAACACTCACTAATGACAATGAACACTCACCAGTTACCATAAACACTCACTAATTACAAAAAAACTTTTAAGACTTTGATTGTAACATTGCCCTGTGCTATTTGAGGGTGCAATAATTCGCCCTAATATTTTTTTTGTTTGTTACTTCAAGTTTTCTAGACGCACGTTTCGCTAAACATGTTAGCTTTATCAAGAGATGATAGAATCTCTAATTCAGAAGATCGAACCGTGGCCTAATGATGCTAACATGGTTAGCGAAACGCGCTTCGAGAAAGTTTAAAATATTTCATGTGTCCACTTTGAAAACCTTCAAATCTGTTTCATAAAAACCTTCTCCAAATGAAAGTTTGGTGGTACAATATCGAAACAGTAAGGTGGTGATACCTGCCTCTATTTGTTGATTTGATTCAGTTTCTTCCGGAAACGGTTGTGTTTTACCACTTCCTCTTCTTCTTCTGTTGGTTTAATACTATGCATCCAATTGTCAACGATATCAAACGCTGCTTCGTCATCTTTTACACAGTCCTGCTATCAGATTCTTGCGACTTTGCGCTTTTACATAAAGACCAAGAATGTAAAACTACTATTGCTTGTTGACTGAGAAGATTTTTTTCTCTCTCATTGTTTTGTTTTAATTTTAATTAATGTATTTTTAATTATTACAATTAATATTATCTTACTATCAAGGAAAAGAACGCATAATGTATTACACATTCACTAATTATTATAAACACTCACTAATTACCATAAACACTCACTAATGACAATGAACACTCACCAGTTACCATAAACACTCACTAATTACAAAAAAACTTTTTATGAAAATAGAAGTACAGCTAAAGTAGAAATAATTAAATGGATTGCTGCAATTAAAGAGGACCTAAGATCAGCAAATATTACACAAAGTGAAATTCAGGATAGAGGCTGTTTCAGACACAAGGTTAACGCTTGGAAGTTTGGCCAGAGAGAAATATGTAGGAAGACGGGAACAACTTGGTCTGACGAAAGGAAAAAAGCTCATAGTGAAAGAATGAAATCAGTATGGGCGCAAAGGAAGGCTAACAACAACAAAATCCTATAACTGTACGTCGCGTGCTCATTCAAGGCCTATACGTGAATAATAATAATAAAACGCACACTTTTATAAAAATCGAAAACAGTTTTTTCGAGATCTTGAAACGAATGACCCTAGTAAATCTAATATCCAAAACAACTTGGAAAGTATCGGATGGGATACAACACATCAGCAGCCTGGATCTCAGATATCGAAAACCTGCAAGAAGGCTTACGGGAAATGAATGTGGCTGAATTTACTACAGAAGAGGTCCGTAACGCCATAAGTAAAACCCAGAACTGGAAAGCACCAGGGCCAGATAGAATCCAAAATTTCTGGATCAAATATTTAGATGCCATACATGACAATTTATCACGTTGCTTCAGTAAAGCACTAACTAACCCCGAATCTTTTCCGCAATTGTTATCTGACAGAAGGTTATCACGTATGTTATATTTGGATGACCTAAAACTGTACGCAGAGTCCCAGAGCAAACTCCAATCGCTTATTAAAACCGTAAAAATATTCTGCGATGACATTAAGACGTCCTTTGGTCTATATAAATGTTCTATCGTCAATATACAAAAAGGGCAAGTTAAACAAAATCAGGAAACATTACCTATCGGTATCTGGGAATAGCACAAAATCAAATGCTAAACCATACGACACTCAAACATGAGTTCCAAGATTAATACACGAAAAGAATGAAGCTTCTTAATACAACGCTCTCAGGGGGAATATATGTAAGGCAATCAACACATGGGCAGTACCGGTGTTAACATATTCATTTGGAGTGGTCAAGTGGCCAAACACAGAACTGGAAGAGCTAGACCGCATGACTAGACGACTTTTAACAAAATTCCGTTGTTTGCATTCCAATTCTTCTGGAGGTAGAGGGCTTATTAATATCAAAAAATTATGTCTTAGGAAAAGAAGCTTCGCCAACATTTTCTAAGTTCAAAAGATCAACCTATGAGTTTGATCACAATTATATACCACTAAGCCATGCAAACTACACTATCGAAACAGGGACAATACCCAACAACATAAATCTCTGGGAACATAAATCAATCCATGGTAGATATGTCGAATTATTAAATGGCAATACTACTGATAAGAAACCTTCTCTGCTGTGGTTAGACGAGAATCAACTACATCCGGAAACTGAGGGTTTTGTTATTGCTATCCAGCATAAAGTCATCAAAAGCAATAATTACAAGAAATATATCCTTAAAGAAAATACTGAAGATGTATGTCGAAAGTGTGGCAAAATAAGGGAGACTGTTGATCACATAAATGATGGATGTCCTACTTTAACAGAAAACGCATATTTAGGAAGGCATAATCAGCTTGCTAAAATAATCCACCAAAAACTGGCACTTAATCATGGTCTTTTACCAACATCTACTTCGCCGTATTATAAATACAGTCCTCAAGCTGTTCTGGAGTCTGACGATGTGCTGCTTTACTGGGATAGACCTATAATAACTGACGGGCTGTCGACTACAATAGACCAGATATAGTCTTAATAAATAAAAAAGAAAAGCGGGGAACAGTTATTGATATTGTCATACCACTGTCTCACAATATACATAAAACGAAGGTGGGAAAAGTTTCTAAGTATGAGAATCTTTCTTATTAATTAAAGAACATCTGGCAACTTGAAAAAGTCAACATCGAACCTTATGTAATTTCCACAGAGGGATTGATGAGCCACAGGTTCTCCAAAAGTTTAACAAACCGCGGACTAAATAGAAATGTCATAAAAGTGGGACGAGCTATATTGTTGCAAACCTGCCACATAGTTCCACAATTTTTGTCTTAATGCCAACGGAATACTGGGTTATAATGAAATAGCTCCCAGGCTCGCAACATCGCGAAGGAAGAATCGGTTTATGGTTTCCAGCTCTTTGAGCTGATAGAGTGACCAAGTCGATAATAATAATAATAATAATAAATAAATAAATAATAATTCAGTAGGGATATCAGAATGTCATTCGGACTGGACAAATGCTCTACCATTAGTATACAGAAGGGAAAGGTTCAGAGTCAACATTCAACACTTTGTAACATACAACAACTAGAACCAGAAGAGTCCTACAAATATTTAGGAATACCCCAAAAGCATAAACTTGATCATAACCAGTTAAAGAAGGACTTTTCCACTCTATACCAAAAGAGACTTGCAAAACTTTTAAACACCGAACTGAACGGAGGAAACCTCATTAGAGCGATCAACGGTTGGGCGGTGCCAACTCTGACATATTCTTTTGGCATAGTTAAATAGTCAGAAACTGACCTTGATGAGCTCGATAGGTTGACGCGCCGAACATTGACAAAGTTCTGATGCCTGCATCCAAACTCATCTACGAAAAGACTATACATCCCAAGAAAGTTGGGGGGTAGAGGCCTTGTAAACGTAAAAAATATCTGTCTCAATCAAGAAAATAGAATGAGAAAACACTTCCTTGATTCAAACAGTACGTTGATGAAATTGGTTGCAAGTGAGGATCGGGGTTTCACCCCACTGAACCTAAATAAACGGAATCGTATTGATAGCAGAACAACGCTCACGGACTGTGTTCGAGAATGGAAAGGACAAACATTGCACGGAAGGTTTCCTAAGTCACTCGAAGATGACACCATTGACGAACAATTGTCTCTGAAGTGGCTGACCGATGGACTCTTGTACCCAGAAACAGAAGGTTTTGCGATATCTATTCAAGATAGGGTAACAAGAACAAAAAACTATGAAAAGCACATACTGCATTTGGACGTAGTCGATAAGTGCAGGAAATGCGGTACTTTGGGGGAAACAATTGAGCACCTTATTGGCGGTTGCCCGGCCCTTGCTCCTAATGCTTATTTAGGACGGCATAATCAGCTGGCAAAAATTATACATCAACAAATTGCAAAAAAATACTCGCTATTAGAAAATGCACCTCCTCCATATTATAAGTACTCGCCTTCTCCTGTACTTGAATCATCCGATACCATTCTTTACTGGGACAGACCAATCACTACTGATCGAACGGTTGATTATAACAGGCCGGATATTGTTCTAATCAACAAAAAGGACAAGAGGGCTTTTATAATTGACATCGCAGTGCCACTATCTCACAACATTAGAAAAACTGAGATAGAAAAATCCACAAAGTATGAAAATCTGGCATACGACTTGAAGAACCAGTGGAAACTGAGTAAGGTAGATGTAGTGCCCTTCGTTATATCCGCCGAAGGCCTGATAAGTAAGAGATTTTCAAAGAACCTCGAGAGCCTCGGGATCTCGAGATCGATTGCTATAGTGGGACAGCGTGCCGTGCTCTTGCAGACGTGTCACATTGTTCGTAAGATATTATGCTAGGGTGAGAGGAGCTGAATTGCTTTTTCATCGTGGCATTGGAATACCGGCCAGCATGAGCTGAGATTCTACAGTAAGGATGAGCAAAATAATAATAATAATAAAATATATTGATTTATTTTATTGGCCTCCACTGAATATAATCTTGAATAGATGCTATCACATATCGAAATTAAGATGGGCACATAATACTTTCATCGAGATCGAATCTTTAGTTCTAAAAAAAGAATAGTGAATAGAGAAAGCCATACAAGAAGGTTTCGCGTGTTTCATACAAAGAAAATTGAAGAGGAAAACTCTCGATCAATTTTCCGTCGATCGGCATGGCTGCATGCCACGGAAAATCTATTAAATCTAATTAGATTTTTACGTTTTCAATTTCTAAGGTTTCCTGTTTAATAATCAAGCCGCAATGGCGCGTCATTTTTCTAGGAGTCTATTCCGAGTTTTTAGAGCGTGCCGCTGAAGGCTCGTTAATTTTTCATTACTGTGTCGATTTGTAAATAAACAGCAAACTACTTGACTTCTGCCGAGTAACTGTGGAATAACATTTTCGCGACATTTCTACTTGAAATATACATTTTAAATATGCAAAAAAATTTTAAGTGAAGTGGAACTTTGTAAAATATCAACATTCCCTATATGTAAATAAATCAGACTGCGCCAACATGTGATACGTCTTCAATGGGAGTTTGAACTACTAGAGTCATACTGGTCATACTGGTGTTATAACCCAGGATAGACCTTGGTCTCTCCACGTTTTCTGGGAAAGTTTAATAACCTTCTTTCATTTGAAGAAAACGACTGACGACTGCTGAAAGTTATCGATTGTTCGTTAAAGCTTATGGTGAACATGCTCTAATCCAAAAAACTTATGGTAAACGATGGTTTAAAAGCTTTAAAAGTGCCGATTTTGATATAAAAGAACAGGAGCGTCCAGGTCAGCCGAAAAAGTTTGAAGATGCAGATATTTGATGAAGACTCAACTCAAACTTTAAAACAATTGGCAAAAGCATTGATTGTTGCCCAATCCACCATTTCCGAACGTCTACATGCATTGAGAAAGATCCAGAATGAAGGGAAATCTTCAAAAAATGTGTTGTTTCAAGACAGGATATATACTATAAACTAACTGATAAAAAATATAATTTTTCTGAAGATAAATTTAATAGAGGCACTGTGTATGCGCATATATCGTCGATAACCCGATAAGTAACGAACCTGTTATGACTGGGAACAAACCATTTCGAGATATTTGATCCTAACGACAATGGCTCAGGAATGAAAGTCACCTTTTGCAATGTGGTTCACCTCGCTAACGTTTGCGTTTATCGGAAAAATGCAGGCTAACTTTATTAATTAGTAATGTTGGAAAGTAAAACGAAAATATTCCTCTTTTTTTCTCGAATTGTTTATTTAAATATTATATCAATAGCGTTTTGTATTGTTGTATATATATATATATATATATATATATATATATATATATATATATATATATATATATATATATATATATATATATATATATGATATCAGTTCAATATGAAGAAATCGCCAACAATGTACTTCAAATGGCTGCTTCAATAGCAGCAGAATAAAAATGTCTAAAACAAACAAAAATCTTCAGTGAGACCACCATTCATTTCATGAAGAAACGGCGAGCAATGAGAAAAGTAGTGCAAAAAACTCTGGAAGAAAACAAAGGAATTAACAAAGCTAAACAGAAGCTGGCACAGTGTGCAGGGCGCCTACCCAAATGTTAGAGATTGTCAGAAAATTTTATTCCCAGTTATATGAAGATCAGCACCAATCAAAGACAACAATATCCATGGAAGAACAAATGCCAGATATCCTAGTGGAGGAAGTAACAAATGCTATAGAATCGATGAAAAACGTCAAGGCTCCAGGAAAGGTAACTGTCGAAATGCTAAAAGCTGGTAGAATAATGACTCATGCCTCAAAGAACAAAAAGTACCTAACTTACGAAAATATGCAGAAGTGATCCTTTTACATAAAAAAGCACGGGAAGATTTAAAGAACTACCGTCCAATAAGCCTCCTATCAGTAATGTACAAAGTTTTCACTAAGATAATTTCTAAAAGAATACTAAAAAAACTGAATGACGCACAACCAAGAGAACAAGCAGGATTCAGAAGTGGATTCAGTACAATGGATCACATCCAGGTTGTACAGCAGGTCATAGAAAGGCACAACGAAAACACCATGCCACTGTGCTTGGCTTTTATCGACTACGAAAAAGCATTTGATTCGATCTCAAAGCATGCGATAATGGATGCACTGCTTAGCCAAGGTGTAGAGAGAGCCTATGTAAACCTATTAGAATCGATATATGATGGAGCTACAGCCACAATTCACCTTGATGATCTTGAAGTGGGAATTAATGTAGAACGAGGTGTACGGCAGGGTGACGCAATATCGCCTATTCTTTTCTCGGCTGGCCTTGAAGAAGTATTCCGTAAACTGGATTGGGAACAGGATGGTGTAAAGATCAATGGTGCAAACTTAAACCATCTTAGATTTGCAGATGATATTATTCTCATTTCACAAGACCCAGAGGAGCTGCAAAGACGCATACAAGAACTGCAAAGGGCTGGCGAACCATTTGGTTTGAAAATAAACCTGAAAAAGAGCCAGGTTATGTTCAGTAACTTCGCTCAGGATAGAAGAATTTCAGTTTTAGGGAGGGATTTGGAGATTGCGGACAGCTTTGTATATCTTGGGCAAAGGATTTCAATGGAAGGGAATACCGCCCGGGAGGTGGAACGGCGTGTTAAATGTGGCTGGCAGGCATTTGGTAGGCTCAACATAGTGTTTAAGAGTAGACTTCCACTTTGCCTGAAAAGAAAAGTCTTCGATCAGTGCGTTCTACCCGTTATGACATACGGAAATGAAACCTGGACACTCACATCGCAATCAATTCAAAAACTTCGGGTAGCACAGAGGGGAATGGAAAGATGTATGCTTGGCATTACAAGACGAGACAGAAAGTCCTGCGCATAGATCAGGGAACAAACAAAAGTCTGTGACATCATTGGAAGAGTAAAGCAATTGAAATGGAGATGGACAGGCCATATAGCGAGGCGATGGGACGACAGACGGACCAAGGCAATCCTGGAGTGGATACCGCTTGATCGCAAACGTCCGCGAAGAAGACCGAAAGCACGATGGATTGATGACATCGTTAAGTATATTGGACCCGAGTGGCAGAGGAAAGCCCAGGACCGTGAAAGTTGAGAGGTCTTCATCCTGCAGTGGATCGATACAGGCTGATGATGATGATTATATATATATATATATATATATATATATATATATATATATATATATATATATATATATATATATATATATATAGCAAATCTTACAAAATAATAGGAAATTCTGAAGTTAATTTATTATATTGCCATTTGTACGTCTGTGTATGTTAAGAAATTTGTTTTCCATCGATTCGATAAAAATATATGTGTAATTAAACCGACTATTTCTTCGGATTTAAATCGTTTGGATTACATTATGTGAACAACAAGATGGAAGATATATTAAATAATAATAAAAGCATAAATGTATATGTATGAAAGATGTACGATTTTTCTGGCAGGGCATCCACAAATTGTCAGATGGATGGGAAAAATGTGCAGCTAGCAATGACGCGTATTTTGAATGAACCATTTTTTACCTTTCTCCCAAATTAAACGTGTTTTTTTTTTTTGGAAGACCCCGATATACATTATAATTGAGTATTATATGACACGGTTGTTACAGCTCGATCTCAATTCAAACTTTAAGGCTTTATTATCCTGTGGAAGTACGTCGTGGAGCCTGCGGAAAAAACGTCGTAAATCCGCCGTGGCGGAACTTGGAAAAATATTTCGAGGCGAACCGCGGGTCCTGCCGCCGCATTGTTAATACAGAACCGGGAGGTTAGTCTGTGGAGAAAAGGGGGATATAAAAGGACGATATTTCAGGAACTTTGCCGCCGCACAACGTTCAACTCCGCCTGATTTATGACCGGTGATTAAAATACTGTGTCGCTACTGGGACGGTAATCAAGTAAGGGCGATGCTAAGGTCCCATTTGCGGTCAGTTTGCCCCTAATATCATACGTTTGTACACGTTTTCGCCCACCGAAAACACACTTTATTTCAATTTAAATTCGAAATTTTGTGTACCAACTGTGTCGAACAAATTCGATGTGGTTTTTTTTAAGATGTTGATGGGCGAGCAGAGTGAGGCAAATCTTCCACCACGTATCAACCGGTTTTGAATGCACTGTACCACTCACATCATAAACCTTCTGCAATATTTTCAGTGACTCGACACACGAAATTCCATTTGCAATAGAAAATTTACAAATTATTATCCATTGTAAAAATCATTCAAAACACGTTTGAGATAAACTGACAAAATCGAACACTGTAGACAAACTAAATGACAAATGAAGTTCAAACTCCGCGTCAGTATAGAAAACAGTTGTGTCAACTTAGCGATAAAAAGAATTTTGACAATCTCTTTAAGCGGGCTTTTCAAATGATCAATTTCCGATATCTTTTTGACAGAATGTATACCCTAAGACATTTGGAATATATACATATATATATATATATATATATATATATATATATATATATATATATATATATATATATATATATATATATATATATATATATATTCACGTATGGGCCCTGGTGGACCACGCGAAGTACAATTAGAGGCGTTTGTTGTTGTTAGCCTTCCTTTGCGCCCATACTAATTTCATTCTTTCGCTATGAGATTTTTTCCTTTCGTCAGACCAAGTTGTTCCAGTCTTCCTACATTTTTCTCTTTGGCCAACCTTCCAAACGTTAACCTTGTGTCTGAAACAGCCTCTATCCTACTGAATTTCACTTTGGGTAATATTTGCTGATCTTAGGTCCTCTTTAATTGCAGCAATCCATTTAATTATTTCTACTTTAGCTCTACTCCTATTTTCATAAAATTCGACTATTTGTCTAGTTAACATACTCGGATTCATCCGTTTTATGTGTCCGTAAAACTTAAGTCTTCTTTTTCTCATATCACTATGTATATCTGTGTATTGTTTGATTTCTTGGTTTTCTCGAAGTCGGTATGTTGTGCTATTTATTTGTTTGGGGCCTAGGATTTTTCTTTCCTTCTTTTCAATGCCCTCGATGTCCCTCTTTCTATTCAAAATGAACGTTTCTGCTCCATATAGACATTCTGGCTTAATAACTGTGTTGTAATGTCTCAGTTTTGTGTTTTTAGATAGGCATTTCTTGTTGTAAATATTTTGTGTAAGTCTCAATACCGTTTCCATGTTTTGACATCTACCCTTATTGGCCGCTTTTTCCAACCCATTTTCCATTATTATTTCACCCAAATATTTGAATTGAGAAACTCGTTTGATGTTACCATATTTTGTATTTAGAAATGGTGTTCTTAGTCTGTTACAGGTTATGTATTGTGTCTTCAAAGGAAATTTGGAGTCCTACATTTTCTGCAGTTTCTTTTAGGATTTCAATCTGTTTCTGTGCCGTTAATACGTTTCGGCTTCCACTTTGAACGCATTTTCAAGAGAATCTAGTTGATTTACTCCGAGGCCTCAATCTGCCTACTCCCCAAAGTTCAGAATCAAAAAAGAACGTGGACGGCGCGACCTCTGTATTAATAGGTAAGGTTGTTTGGGGGGCGCTCGGTTGAGGGGTGGGGGTGAGATGGGTGGTGAACGTTTGACTAAAAGGGTTTCTGATGGTCAATTTGGAAATAAGCGGTTTCCATGTATTTGGAATTCTAAGGCCGTCTTCCCTCTTGTTTAAGCAGTCTGGACGTTTTTCGATCTCAATTGCTTCACGAATTATGCGGGGTTTGTAGGAATATATAGGTGCGATTACTTTGATCTTGTCGAAATCTATTTTGTGACCCGTTTGAAGATGATGTTCTGCTAAATTCGAGGAGAGATCAGATTTTCAGACGGCGAGAGAATGCTCGTATATGCGATTTTGGATACGTCTATTAGTTTGACCGATATATGATTGGGAGGTGGAATATTATCCTTCACTAGTCTGAGGAAACTGGATATATTTATTTCTGTTGTAAATATCGTTTCGATATTACCGGATCTGAATACGCCAAATTTTATCAGTAACTCCCTTGATGTATGGCAGAAGAACTTTGGGATTTTGGGACAATTCTCTAGTAGATTGATTGGTATGACCAGTTGTCGGAACTTTAATAATATGTCTTTTTATTTGACGCATGTCATAGCCGTTTTGAATTAGTGCCGTTTCTAATGAACAGACATTTAGTTGTGGATATGTGTGGGCTTGTATGTGTATGTATATAATTGTGTGTGTAGGGTAGGAAGTAAGACGGACAGAAGAATTAAAGAAAAACCCCCATTTTCTTCGTGACCGTTTAATATTATTATTTTTTTATTTATTGGGATTTTCGGTCAATTAATAAATTATAATTTTTTATTGCTTTGTTAACGTTTCCGTTTAATAATAAACCATCTTCAGAAAAGCTCTACAATATACCTTATTTTTATAAAAAAATACAAATTTACATCTGAAAACCTACCAATGTCTAATTAAACAATTATTTTCCTAAACTTTTTAATTAAAATATGAATTTTTTTTCAATTATCAATTGACATATATCTGACTGATATATTTTTTACTTATACATTTTTTGTTTCTTATTATAACCTAACAATTTTGGATTTTTCACGTGTATTAGATGCAAAAATAAAATAAAAAAATATATGGAAATTTATTATTCAATAATGTCATTATATATACAACTTAAATTAGATAATTTATTCTTTTCATTTTATTTATTAATTTCAGAAATGATACAGATGATACAGTATTATTTGTTCTTTTTATATAAATCATTTCCTTTATATTGTTTTTCAAAATCTAAAATTTTTATGTCGTTAAAATTATCGTTTGGTTCTAGGTTTCTAATGTTTTTTTTATATTAATTTATTCTGTTTTTTAAATATTGTTTAGTTTGCTTGGGTAATTTAATCCGGTTTAGAAAAAAATGTCTTTATTTAAGAAATAATCTAGCAAGTGTCATACCATTTTGGAATCCGGACTGAATACGCCATCTTTTAAAGTAACTTCTAAAGTCTTATCCAATACAGTTCAAGTTGGGCGATATAATAATTCTGAGTGCGTAGTTGGGCAAAAAAAAATATTTTCTTTCAAACTGAGGCAGTTGTATTTTAATTTTAGATTGCAATTTACAGAAGGGTTATTAAGGTTTAGATCACAAAAAAATAATGAAGAAAAATAAAGAATTGTAGTCACTGTGTTTGAAAGATCAACACAGGGTGTTAATTTTCTCTATTTTTTGTTGAATGCCTATAATTTTAAAAGTACATGACAAGGATGTGTTTTTCCCTGAAATTTCAAAGAATTTTTCTGATAACTGTCACCACCTGGCCTATTACCCGTTTCCGGCCTGACGTTGATTTTTGGAACACCCTGTATATAATATGAAACGATAGTTTCTCGGGTATCCCGTGTTAGCTGAATGAACTGAACTTTTACAGATTACAGGCATTGATGGAGGTGTAGAATGTGCCCATTGGTGCATGAAAACGTTATATAATACCTGCTCTGACCAAAAACTGCCTAGGTGAAGGCCAAACATATTAAAAGGTGTACAAATAAGTTTCCGCCGTTTGACAAAAGGTATCCCCACCATCCTGTTATGGTGAAAATATCAGATGTAAAACGTAATATCGTAAATTTGGCCTGATCTGATAACAACATAACCTTAAAGAATTAGGGACTCCGTATTTTTTCGTGCGAAAATTTCAAGTTTTGTACCGAATAAGCGTCATTTGCGGAAACTTTCGCTTTACTTTTTTAATTTGAAGAAATCTGCAGCTGAGGAGCATCGATTGCTTGTAAAAGCATGTGGCCAGGCTGCTTTAAGTGAGAAAAGTTGTCGTGAGTGGTTTCAAAAGTTTAAAAACGGTAAGACAAGAAAACGCAATGGAAGGCCGAAAGTGTACGAAGACACGGAATTGCAAGTATCATTGGAGGAAGATTCGTTCCAAATACAAAAAGTACTTGCACTTACATTAGAAGTGTCTCAACAAGCAATTTCACATCGTTTAAAATCATTGTAAATGATTTAGAAACAAGGAAATTGGGTTGACTATGAACTGAAGCCGAGAGACGTTGAACGCCGATTTTGCATGAGTGAAATGTTGCTTGCCAGATATAAAAAAAAGTTTTTTGCATCGTATAATCACTGCTGAGGAAAAATGTATCCACTACGATAATCCAAAAAAGCGAAAATCGTGGAGACCACCTGGCCATGCTTCAACATCGACAGCCAAACCGAATATTAATGGAAAAAACTCATGCTGTGTATTTGGTAGGATTAACTCGATGTCGTGTATTATGAGTTGCTCAAACCGAATGAAACTATTACTGGGGCTCTCTACTGAACACAATTAATGAGATTCAGCCGAGCATTCAAGGAAAAATGCCCCGATTACTACTCCAGACAGGACAAAATTATTCTCCTACATGATTATGCTCGTCCGCATGTTGCGGTGCAGGTTAAAACCTATTTGGAAACACTTAATTGTGAAGTCCTACCCCACCCGCCGTATTCCCCACACATGGCAGCACTTTACATTATAGGAAAATAAAAAAAATTGGATCGATTCGTGGATAGCCTCAAAAGATGAAAAGTTCTTCCGACGTGGTATCCGAATGCTGCCAGAAAGATGGGAAAAAGTAGTGGCTAGTGATGGACAATACTTAGAATAAAACGTAATGTACCGTTCTTTCACAATCAATTCCTAACTTTTGATAGAAAACAGCGGAAACTTATTTGTGCATCTTTTAAAAAAAAAATACAGATTACATCGGACGTAATATATAACTGAAACTATTTTTAAATAGGAGATTAATCTGCTTACGAGAAATGGGCAACAAACCAATAAACTAATAAAGACAAGAAAGTGTGAATTACTACAGAAAACCATATATAGCATTACATAATTCATTTGCACTCTGATAATGAATCTAATTCGAAAATTCGCAACGCAGAAGCCACGAGCGTACTTTGGACTTTAATTTTGTTTTTCTCTTTAAAAAATATCTCAAAATCTGTTTAAGTACTTGGCACTGATCCTCTGACGTCGACGTCTACAAACACACCTCCTTTTTTTACGTTAATGTCAAAGTTCTGTGCTAAATTCTGCGTTCGAACTAAAATGTTCGCGCTTGTTTATCATTATTTTCTATTATTGGACGTTGTTGTTTATTATTAGAAACCCTACAGATTTTCTACACGCGTCCCATTTCGTACGATGAAATATCATGTTGTCCAGAAAAATGTTTAGAGATTTTCCGTTAGTTTAGTTTTTTAACGCTTGTGTACAAAAATCTATTTAGGATTAGTATTGTTTATTTACATATTAATTCCACTGGTATCTGCAATGTTTATGTTCTGATTCGCTCTGATGGGTCTCTAGTTAGTTTCTAATACGTTATGCTTTTTTATTTCAAAAAGAGCAAAGACGCTGTCCAAACAAAAAACAAGATTTATGTCACTAAACTTGGAGAGATTTACCACTAAACACCAAATCACCATGTTGGAAATGATTTAATCTATCTAGATTAAATCATCTCCTGATGATGCAAACATGGTTAGCGAAACGTGCGTCGAGCAGTTCAAAACAAGTCCGAGACCGGATTTCAAGCAAATTCTTTGTACTTAGTTAAAATGCTTCTAGTACACGCCTGGCTTTATCCGTCCGTAGCTTTAAGGTAAGTACAATTGTGAGTGTGACAAGAATCGCGAATCTTCCCTGTACCTTTGCAATTTCGTTCGACAAAATGCAACTCTTTCAGGGTAATCTCTGAGCTCGTTTTTCTGTAAAATTCGGTGTGCTGTACTTTTGAACACTTCTGTCCTTTCTTCAATTTCACGTACTGAGGTTCTCGGGTTTTATGGGATTTCTTGTAAGACTTCGTTCTCATATGGCATGAGGGGTCTTCCCTCAATAATAATTTGATTTGGAAATCGACCCTCTGAGACCGGCGCACATTTGTAAACACTCGACGATCCGGATAACGCTCTGCATTGAACGAACGAACGAATTAACACCCCCTGACCGTTGGGTTCCACAATCTCATGTGGAACGCACAACAACCTGCGTCTCCACCATAATTGTGGAGAGGAACGCCCTATTCTTGGCGAGAGAGCATATGTCGATACCCTGATGAGTCTAACCACCAACAGACGAAACATGTGCCCTCCAATGTAAGGGATGGGTGGGGCTTCCTCCCGGTCAAGCAACTAACCATTGCATATATATATATATATATATATATATATATATATATATATATATATATATATATATATATATATGTCACGCACAACAACCTGCGTCTCCACCATAATTGTGGAGAGGAACGCCCTATTCTTGGCGAGAAAGCATATGTCGATACCCTGATGAGTCTAACCACCAACAGACGAAACATGTGCCCTCCAATGTAAGGGATGGGTGGGGCTTCCTCCCGGTCAAGCAACTAACCATTGCATATATATATATATATATATATATATATATATATATATATATATATATATATATATATATATATATATATATATATATATATATAGATAGATAGATAAATAGATAGATATCTGAACTGACAAGTATTAAGTTGTGAGCGTTTAGTAATAAAACAAAATTCGTTAAAAATAAGACCAAATGATAAGGAGACACGTGCAAAATAACAGTGAGAAACAAGAAAGTCCCTTCAAGGTCTCGAGAATATAAGTTCAAAATATATTTAAATATAATAAAAAAATTGTTCGTGGCATTCCTTGCCAAATTCTTGTCACCGAGGATTAAAAGTAACACAATATTTGAACTGTACTATTTTTATCATTGAATTTTTCAAATATAGAAAGTCGAAATAAAATAAAGATGATGTGATAGGTAATCGGCAATATTAGAATATTTATACTAGGATTTTAAATGATACGCTTGTAGCTTCTTAATGTTTTAAATGTTTATTATAGATTTTGCTTTATATATGTTTCGCTTTGTTAGGGCTTTCTCAAGAGCGAATACTAATGGTCAAACACAGTGTTTCCAAGTATATCAAAAAGCTACATTATTAGAATATACGTTAGATAGTTAAGTTAATTTTGCTTTCATTGAATACAGATCCGAGTTGAATCAGATCTCAGGCCCATAACTGTAATCTTAGTAATGCCTGAATGATTGTGGCATGTTCATATTTTTTTTTCTTTCTTTGTTTGTGTTTTTCTCTCAAAAAATGTTAAAAATATCTGTTCTCATGTAAATAAAAGTTCACTGGGTAAAAACATAAAACGGAGACAAATTTCTCAGTGATTCTTTTTTATAATAAATTAAACCAAATGAAGAAAAATAATATATGAACACGCCACAATCATTCAGACATTACGACTATATATTGCTCTTCTTTTATCTTTCACCGAAACAGGCCCTTGAAATTTTTGAACAATTCGATTGATAGTGTTTTCAGATAGACGATTGTGCAAATCGTAAATATCTCGCCAAAATACAACGCCATCTGTGTTTTATTCAAGAAGTTAAAAAACCGCTCGACTTGAATATCATATTCGACTACCAATATCAAAAAATTGGTCACTTATGCCTTAAAAAAAATTCTATTAGGTTTACAACCTCCGCCTTCGTAAATATTCCATTTTCAAACTTTTCCTTCATATTGTATCAATCGTCCACCTAAGCGCTATCAGTTCGAAGCAAAAGGTAATTGCCCAGACCCTTTTTTTGCCTTTCCCTTAATAGAAAACATTTTTATTTATTGTATCTGGAATTCTGATTCTGATGTTAAATGGGTTTTTTTTTTTAATTTAATTTCCAAAACAAACAATATATCCGCTTGTGCGGAAAGTTGGTATGGATGTTTTTAAGAGAAAGAGAACCGAAAATAGTTTATGTAAATATTTCTTTAGTCTATTATCTGGTTATCATTGTTATTGACATTTTTTTCCAGCATAGTGATAGGTCCATAACGCTTTATAAGAAAAATCAACAGGTTTTTTTGTTGTATTGAATGATTTATCAGTTACTTTGAGACCTGCGGCTTTGCTTCCTTTCGCTAGACGTCTTTCTATTTCCTTTTCTTCATCTCCTTTACACGTTAGTGTTACTCCTAGATGTTCACTGCGTTCTACTCTCTCTATCGTACATTTCTTATTTTCTGCACAATCAATGACTAAATTGGTACTAATAACCCCTTAGTATTGATGCCACTCTCCCTCAGAATCACTTCCAGCACCAGATTGAACATAACTGTTGACAGTGGATCGCCTTGTCTCAGTCCTTTCTTTACAATGAACTCTTCAGACATTGCTCCATCGACTATAACTTTATTTACTGTTCTCCTGACAGTCATCTCCACCAACTTCCTCAACTTTTCCAAGACTCCCAACTGTCTCATTGCTTGGAACAACTTTTCCGTACTAATGGAGTCATAAGCTAGACGATAATCTATGAACAGCAAATGTAAGCTCAAATTTTATTCATAAGTGTTCTGTTGGATTTGTTTCATGATAAATATCTAGTAAGATGAAACTCCCTGCACTGAACCCTCCTTTGTATTCCCCTAGTTAGCTCATTTTTTGTGAAGGGGTATTATCAGCGGTTTATTCCATTCCTCTGGCATATTTTCTCCTTTCCAAATTCTGTTCATTAACTCCCATGTGCTTGCCACCAATATATCACCACCGTGTTTCAAGATTTCTGCTGTTATACTGTTTTCTCCAGCACTTTTGCTATTTTTTAACTGCTTTACGTCTTCTTTTGTAGGGGTATTTATAATTTTCCATCCATCCAATTTAGTTTTCCATCTGCATCTCTTACCAGGGATCATTCCTGAGTTGTCAAATAATGGGGTCTCCTGGCGCTACTGCTTTTACTTTTTTTAACTTCCTTCTTTAATTTTTCCTCTCTTTAATTTTTATGCATACAAAACTAAATTATACATAGTAAATAATATTTACTATGAATTTAGTTGTGACTAAAGCAGATAAAAGGAATTGAATTGTTATTCTAAAAAAAGAAACTTACGAAACAAAAAATAAAAATAAAAAATTACCCTACCGCAAAAATTCAAAACAAGTGAGAACCAACAATAAAAAATATAGACACAATTTTGTCTAACGAAGATAAATATAAAATAGTCAATATAAATCCTACTCCCCCAAAAGGGTATAGTTTAATTAATAAAAATTTCCAATAAGACCGATAGTTTCGTACACAAACAGTCCTTTAAAAAACTTAGCATTTTCCTTAAATAATATTTTCAAAAACTTAACGAATATCTCACCAAAACATTCAATAAAAAAGTGGGTGGACCTTACAAAAAACTTAGCAAACTATCTATACCAAAAGACAGTTTTCTAGCATCCTTTGACGTCAGCAACATGTTCCCGAACATTCCGAATAAAGAGTGCCTACAATTAATAGATAATTTACTTATAAAAATAACCTCAATCCTATTATTAAGTACAATATTTTAGAACTCTTTAACTTATGCATTAATGAAAATTATTTTCAATTTAATAGTGTTTTTTACAAACAAAAGAATGATCTACCAATGGGTTCCCCACCGAACCCTTAATTATTAGTACTATTTATATCAAACTTGGAAAACCCATTTTTTAAAACGGATTAAGCAAAAAATATATCGTTTTGGTTTAGATATGTAGACGACATTTTGGTTTATTATACTGGAATCGACAGACAAATAGAAGGAACATTAAAGAACTAAAAAAAATATAAAAGTAACAGTCCATTATCCAGTCCAAGTCCATTATCGGAAAATAATCGAAGAATAGAAAGAGAAATAGATTAAAATAATCTCCTGATGATGCCAACATGGTTAACGAAACGTTAACCAAGGAAACGTGCACCAAGGAATTTAAAAAAGTGTCTTGATATTTGTTTAGAGGTAAATCTCTTAGAGTCACGTATGTCTCATCATTAATTAAATTAATGTTTTGTATTATCGTAAAGATTGAATAAATAATAATGAATATTGTTATGAATGTGGTTGTACGAATGAATCATTTATGATTTGGTAATTTTCCTTTTCACGTGTTTTTTTGTCAAAACAAATTTAACATCATCAACGTAAACATCGAAAATAATTCAAGGAATATTTAAATATCGCCACCTTGAAGCGGAGAAACGAAACGTGCATCAAAACCTCATCGCTGCCGGCGACAATGCGAAATATTATTTATATAATTGACTGTAAATCCGTCCTGCAGTTTCAGGTCTGCTATTTTCTAATGGGCGCAAAGCGGTTAGTGCATTCACCTAACGAATGTCTCTCATTGTCAGCCAAGATTCGATAACGGTCGTACTTTGTGATTTAAAAATAATCGATCTAAAAATACCCCATTTTTCGTACAATGCAGTTTATCATCCTACGAAAATGATCTGAAGGAAGGATGATTGAAACAGGTTGATCGTTAACAGGTGTTAAGTCTGGCGAATAAGGTATGAAGGTGATAAAAAGTTTAATATTCATTGGTTTAAATGTATTAAATTTCAAGGCCACTACGAAACCTGCACAGAGGAATACATGTCCGAAGGGTGGAGTAAAGGTATCACCTGTTCACTTCACAAAAACGGAGACCTCCTGAACTGTAAAAATTGCAGAGCTCTCATACTGTTAATGTGGCCTACAAAATTGTATCGAGCATCGTATACCATTCGTCGGAAAGAACTTGCAGACTATCAGACCGGGTTTCAAGCGGGTGGATCTACCACTGACTAGATATTTACCATCCGGCAGATCCTGGAGAAAAATCTCCAATTTAATATTGATTTATTAGAATAGCATAATTAGAACAGAAGATGGACTGCTACAACCACGAAATATTCGACTACAATTTCCTACTTTAAAGGGGGAGATGTTATGTTAAGAATGGATGCTAATAAAATAACTAGAAGAATACTATCTACGAAGTCAGATAGGAAGACAGTGTCAAGTGCTATGCCCAAACATCGGCCTACCAAATGGGAAAAGCATGGCAGCTGATGGAAGGAGAAATTTGCAACGGCCGAGGCCCACAGATAGCTGTTAAACTAAAGATGATGCTGTCCACCATATTCACATGCTTTAGTTCCGTGTAACTTCTGGCTAGCCCCTTCATCTCTTCTTCATCAAAACAAGGCTACAAAAAGCTTATATTTAATAAAAAACAGCTAACAACACAGAACGGATTATTTTGATAACCGATATTAATTCAAACAAACTGTATCGCTTATTTATTTGTTTTTGTTGTATCAATGATGATTTTTAAATAACAAATATTAGATGATGATAATTTTTCAATTGGATGTAAACAACGTGGCCTTGCAGCATACATATAGAGTAAAAATGAACTCCTGTTTACTTTATCGTCTATTATTTAAAACCACTCGATTTCTAAGCTGGTTAGATAACTTTCCTTTGGCTCTAATTATAAAACGGCCTGTGTGACAATCTTTTGAACGCGTGCAAAGTTATTTTCGAGTCCCTTCCACTAGGTTCTAGAAAATCGTACGATCCGATCCCGACCAATGGGCAGGCGAGAACGGTGGGCTCGACCGAGGCGTACGTACACGTCATTCATTACCGAAGCCTTCACCTTTTTTATTGCCTGTTGCCGAGGCCCGACTACGACCAGCGGTACTCAAACAAACCGGCCAGACGCTGCTGGTACCCCTCTATAAGAAAATTATTTTTATAATCTGCCTCTAAACCTGTAATTATTTTATGTTATGCATTAATTTAAATAAATTCGTACATAGAAAACATTTTCATGAACGACAATATCTCGCTGTTGTTTTTACAAAAAGTAGTACTGTGATAAAGATCTAAGGCGACTTTCTCTCGATCAAGGGACTTTTCGCAAACATTTTCTCGTTTCGAAAACGACGAATGCAATCTCATCGAAACGTCATGAAAACGTCCACCTCAGTACCTAGGGCCAGGCAGCACTACGCTTTTTTTTCAGCGAGCGGTTAACCGCGAAACCGCTCGAGACGCACAAACTGCGATTAAAAACCGCGAGCATGTCTGCGGTTTGTTTTCACAATTGGAAGATGGATTTCAAGAGAGCAGTACATATTGTTGCTCTAATACTAAGAAATAGAAAAATAAGACGTCTACACAAATTATTAAGTTCTATTGGTTAGAAATTGTAGCATGGTTTTTATACGCGAGCCATATTTCACGGTTTTAAAATCAGTCGCGGGAAAAACCGCAAGTGCGACCGTTACAACAATTTTGAAAGATTTTTTATTCTCGCTAATATATGTATATATATATATATATATATATATATATATATATATATATATATATATATATATATATATATATATATATATATCACTTTTATTTTGAAACATTCTCAAATACTACTTTAAAACTAAGGTTTTACAGCTGTTTATCTATTCTTTGTAGCTAATTTTAAACTTTTATTGGAGTTAATTTTTTACAATATTTTAAATAGTGGGGAATTTCGGAGATCCGTTTTATCGTTTAATAGCTGTTTATGGTATCTATGAAATGGTTCGCAAAATTGGAGTGTTGTTTCTTTAATATGTATGCAGATTATGAGGCCAAGATAGAGAGAGGAGAAGAAGACACTAAAGAGGTTATACTGTGCTTCTTCTTCGTTCATCAATAGGAAATAATGCAGGTATTTTTTCGTGTTAGGTTTTTTTAGAAATTAAGGCCAGCCCTCTTTCCATCTCTTATACACATTAGGTTCTTTAAAATTACTTATTATTTATTTAATAATTAATATAAATTATTTATTTATATTAATATTACTCTTGATTCGGTGACATAGTGAATCTCCAAGTTTTACCATTCTTTCTATCTAATTGTTGTTAATAACCATGTAAAAAATGTCTCTAAGCTTATCAAAACCCACAAAACACATAGAGACAGTTTTGGTTAATTTTTTACTGTCCTTACTTATAAAACTATCGAAAAGGTTCATCGGAATCGTCAAATACCACTACAATCTCTCGATGTTCTTAGTTCTTTTGTGACCCCGGCGAAATATAAATCCTTTTGAATCCGACATGCGGATTTACAGATTGAATAAATAATTCTCGCTCATCCCGAGTATTTTTGAAAGTTATCTCTGCGGGCTTTTGTGATACCGAACGGCGGAATGAGGCGACGATGCGTACCCTCTTCCCCACATCGAAGAAAAAGAGATGCACGGTCCCGCCACTTTGTTAAATTATATATTCAATAATGGATTTACGGAAAATGAAAATTTCTTGAAAAGAAATCGAAAATCGGGGGGGAATCGGGGGAATACTTTTTCATTTTTGACAGGTTTATTATTAAGATTAAGGTAATCTTAAGTAGCTGTAATTCAGTAACTGCTCGGAATACTAACTTGATCAACCAGTCTATTGGAATATTTATTGTGAAACGCTAAACTTAAAGAGAATTACCACTAAAGACCAAGTAACTTGTTTTAAATTTTCCAAGCGTTTCGCTATACATGTTATCATCATCAGGAGATTATTTAACCTGCTCAATCTCAATTCAGTACTACTATCATATGATATGAAGTATTTATTATTATTATTCACGTATGGGCCCTGGTGGACCACGCGAAGTACAGTTAGAGACGTTTGTTATTGTTAGCCTTTCTTTGCGCCCATACTAATTTCATTCTTTCGCTATGAGCTTTTTTCCTTTCTTCGGACCAAGTTGTTCCAGTCTTCCTACATTTTTCTCTCTGGCCAACCATCCAAACGTTAACCTTGTATCTGAAACGGCCTCTATCCTGAATTTCACTTTGTGTAATATTTGCTGATCTTAGGTCCTCTTTAATTGCAGCAATCAATTTAATTATTTCTACTTTAGCTCTACTCTTATTTTCATAACATTTGACTATTTGTCTAGTAGCCTACTCGGATTTATCCATTTTATGTGTCCGTAAAACATAAGTCTTCTTTTTCTTCTTTTGATTTTTTTGGTTTTCTCCAAGTCGGTATGTTGTGCTATTTATTTGTTTGGGGCCTAAGATTTTCCTTTCCTTCTTTTCAATGTCCTCGATGTCTATCTTTCTATTCAAAATTAGTGTTTCTGCCCTAAACAGAGCAGTATAGACCAGATAGAAGTATTTATTTATTCATCCAGATGTATGTTTTTTCCTTCATAGTAATTCTCTCTCACTGCAATCCACTTTCCAACGTTTTTTCGAGTCTTCGGAATGGTTTTTATACTTCGACTTCTGGTATTTCGTTCAAAGCGACCATCGAACTCTCTTCAGTCGATTCCGTGAACTCAAGACGACGCCCACAAAGTGATTTATTCTATCAAGAAATAGGAAAAAAATCACAGGGTGCCGTATCTGGTAAATAGGGCCCTTAAGGGGTGGTATTTGTTTGATTGTTTGCGAAAATTTGACAAATAGCTATGGCGGTGTGTGATGCTGCATTATCCTGATGCAAAAATATACCATGATTTATTTTGCCACAAATCTGGAAGCTTTTTTTTCGAATGGACTCGCGCAAATAACGCATAAGACTTAAATAAGATTCTTTATTAACTATTGGACCACTTGAAAGGGCATATTTGTGAACAATTCCACTTCTTCTCAAGACATCGAATTGATGGATCATCCGCTGCACAGTCCCGATTTGGCATCCAATGATTTCTTTTTGATCATTTCGGAGAATATTTTGAAAAACAATAAAACCATTTTCAATGTTAAATATGTGTTTTTATTTATTATTCTGGATATATAAATAGCAATCCTCGTAGAAAAATCACAGGGTGCCGTATCTGGTAAATATGGCGCTTGAGGGGTGGTATTTGTTTGATTGTTTACGAAAATTTGACAAATAGCTATGGCGGTGTGTGATACTGCATTATCCTGATGCAAAAATATACCATGATTTATTTTGCCACAAATCTGGAAGGTTTTTTTTCGAATGGACTCGCGGAAATAACGCATAAGACTTAAATAACATTCTTTATTAACTATTGGACCACTTGAAAGGGCATATTTGTGAACAATTCCACTTCTTCTCAAGACATCGAATTGATGGATCATCCGCTGTACAGTCCCGATTTGGCATCCAATGATTTCTTTTTGATCATCTCGGAGAATATTTTAAAAAACAATAAAACCATTTTCAATGTTAAATATGTGTTTTTATTTATTATTCTGGATATATAAGTAGCAATCCTCGTAGAAAAAATCTCAGGGTGCCGTATCTGGTAAATATGGCGCTTGAGGGGTGGTATTTATTTGATTGTTTGCGAAAATTTGACAAATAGCTATGGCGGTGTGTGATACTGCATTATCCTGATGCAAAAATATACCATGATTTATTTTGCCACAAATCTGGAAGCTTTTTTTTCGAATGGACTCGCGCAAATAACGCATAAGACTTAAATAACATTCTTTATTAACTATTGGACCACTTGAAAGGGCCTATTTGTGAACAATACCACTTCTTCTTCTCAAGACATCGAATTGATGAATTATCCGCTGTACAGTCCCGATTTGGCATCCAATGATTTCTTTTTGATCATCTCGGAGAATATTTTAAAAAACAATAAAACCATTTTCAATGTTAAATATGTGTTTTTATTTATTATTCTGGATATATAAATAGCAATCCTCGTAGAAAAATCACAGGGTGCCGTATCTGGTAAATATGACGCTTGAGGGGTGGTATTTGTTTGATTGTTTGCGAAAATTTGACAAATAGCTATGGCGGTGTGTGATGCTGCATTATCCTGATGCAAAAATATACCATGATTTATTTTGCCACAAATCTGGAAGCTTTTTTTTCGAATGGACTCGCGCAAATAACGCATAAGACTTAAATAACATTCTTTATTAACTATTGGACCACTTGAAAGGGCCTATTTGTGAACAATACCACTTCTTCTTCTCAAGACATCGAATTGATGAATCATCCGCTGTACAGTCCCGATTTGGCATCCAATGATTTCTTTTTGATCATCTCGGAGAATATTTTAAAAAACAATAAAACCATTTTCAATGTTAAATATGTGTTTTTATTTATTATTCTGGATATATAAATAGCAATCCTCGTAGAAAAATCACAGGGTGCCGTATCTGGTAAATATGACGCTTGAGGGGTGGTATTTGTTTGATTGTTTGCGAAAATTTGACAAATAGCTATGGCGGTGTGTGATACTGCATTATCCTGATGCAAAAATATACCATGATTTATTTTGCCACAAATCTGGAAGGTTTTTTTTCGAATGGACTCGCGGAAATAACGCATAAGACTTAAATAACATTCTTTATTAACTATTGGACCACTTGAAAGGGCATATTTGTGAACAATTCCACTTCTTCTCAAGACATCGAATTGATGGATCATCCGCTGTACAGTCCCGATTTGGCATCCAATGATTTCTTTTTGATCATTTCGGAGAATATTTTGAAAAACAATAAAACCATTTTCAATGTTAAATATGTGTTTTTATTTATTATTCTGGATATATAAATAGCAATCCTCGTAGAAAAAATCTCAGGGTGCCGTATCTGGTAAATATGGCGCTTGAGGGGTGGTATTTGTTTGATTGTTTGCGATAATTTGACAAATAGCTATGGCGGTGTGTGATGCTGCATTATCCTGATGCAAAAATATACCATGATTTATTTTGCCACAAATCTGGAAGGTTTTTTTTCGAATGGACTCGCGGAAATAACGCATAAGACTTAAATAAGATTCTTTATTAACTATTGGACCACTTGAAAGGGCATATTTGTGAACAATTCCACTTCTTCTCAAGACATCGAATTGATGGATCATCCGCTGTACAGTCCCGATTGGGCATCCAATGATTTCTTTTTGATCATCTTGGAGAATATTTTGAAAAACAATAAAACCATTTTCAATGTTAAATATGTGTTTTTATTTATTATTTTGGATATATAAGTAGCAATCCTCGTAGAAAAAATCACAGGGTGCCGTATCTGGTAAATATGGCGCTTGAGGGGTGATATTTAATCCAAAGTCTTTACTCGAACAATCGCAACAATTTTTTAACAATGATATGAAACTTCTGTCAGATATCAAGGACGGTCATACCAACTTAAAAAACATTTATCGATACGATACGATTTTATCGATACGTAAAGCGAGCGAATTTTTAAAACAAAAGCCACCATACTTATTTTTTTATTGTGATGTTGTTTTGGTATCGCTGGTAGTAAATTCCTCTTAATTAAAGACAGTTAGGTTGAAAGAGACTTCTCTCGATAATTATCGGAGAGCTGAAAATAGCTCAGCTCATTGAACGTCGGAGATTTAATTGGTCAATTATTTTTAAATTGGTACTAATCCGGGTTTTGTTGCGAATTCTGCGTGTTTACTTCTTTTTAAGATTCGCCTAGGTGTATTTTTCATTGTCGAAGTAGAAATTGGCGGAGACGTCAGGGCAATGGCGGAAAGTGAATAATTATGAAACTAGGACAAATAATTATGTTGACGAGTCGTTTTCAATGTTATTTTCATATACGGGGGCTACGAAATTGAAACAATAATTATAGTGACATAATAGTCATAGAGGATACTTTTTAACATTTTTAAAAAATGTTCGAGTGATTCCTCAGTGCATACTGTTAGTATATTATTGTCATACAGACTGTGGCTTTTTATAGTAGTTTAAGCTCTTGCGAGGCATTTGGGCCGAGTCTCTAATCACCAGCCTATTTTCAGTGTATGCAGACCTTCCCTAATCGCCTCTTCTCATTTCATTTTGTATCTACCTCATATTTCTCTTTTCTTTAGTTATTTTCCCCTGAACTTAAGATTTTCGGATGTATTTTCTTCTATATCAGCCATTAGCTCGAAAAGAATATCTTTTATCCGCTCTATTTCATCATTGTGAACTTAATTGTTTTTTTATTATTATTACAGTTTACAGTTTTAATCTACAATATATCTTACGCTAATACAATAAAAATACTAAGCTACGGCCCATAAAGCACAGCTTGTGAAAATAGAAAATTTAGAGAGAAAAAAAAATAAATAAAAAACCGTCTCACCATTCAGTACAGGCATTCACATTACATGAAATAGAGCAAAAGGATGAAAAAGGATACTACCCCACCCTATATATTAAGGCTCAAGAACAAATGAAATCAATTCAGCCATGCTGACAAACACCGACCTGAATGAGACGCGCACAATTTCTTTATATTTTGCTTAAATTCCGCATAACTGATGTTCTTCTTTACAATGTTGTCTTTTATGCTTTCCGGCAAAAGGTTAAATAATCGAGGGGTCAAGACGTAAGAGGACTTTCTCACTCCAGTTCTGTTAGTGAATGGAATATTTAGAACAGCCGCACCACCAGCTCTTGTTTCATGATGAACTTGTTGCTTATATATATACTTGTTGCTTATATTATATAGAACAGCTATCGCCACATAATACTGGCATTTCCAAGGAAGAATTCCCGTCATAATAAAAAGTTCCCTACTCGGGTGGTCCCTCGGTTTTCTACACATTATCCTTAGAAATCTTTTTTGCATTCTATCAATCGACTCAAGGTGGCTGTTGTATGTGCCACCCCAGGCAACTATTCCCTATGTTAAAATGGAATTGGCAAGAGTGTAGTGTATATGTCTTAATATATAAAATGGCATACACTCTGATGCTTTCCTAAATTGGAGCATAACAAAAAAGTCTCTTCTTTAAATTAAGTATATGAGGTTTCCAAGAAAGTAGCTCATCCAAAGTAACACCAAGATACTTGACTGCAGCAGATTGTTTTACCTCTATACAATCACATGATAACTCTCTACAGTTTAAATGATGCCATTTAATAGGCTCATCGAAGTGCCAGGGTTTCTGAAGTGCAAAATTAAGCGGCTAGTCTTACCCATGTTAACGAGCATTTTATTTCAAACAAACCAACTTTTCAATATTTTCAAATCGCTTTGTATATTTTTCAGTACCTTTAATTTCGGATCCCCTGCGTATAGTAAGGCTGTGTCATCAGCAAATGTAAAAATGTGGCCATTTATTCTTAAGGAACTAAGATCATTTATATAAATTATAAATAATATTGGGCCTAACACAGTACCCTGAGGGACACCACATAACTCTGATCTCGCTGTGCTTTTATGCCCATTCACTTTAACAATCTGAGTTCTTCCAGATAAATAACTATGGAACCATTTGCCGATAGTTCCCCTTATTCCTAATGCTTCCAGCTTTTCTAATAAAATATAATGTGACACAGTATCAAACGCCTTACTAATATCCAAAAATATTCCACTTACATATGTCCCTTCATTAAGGTTTTTATACAAGTAACTTGTAAGCCGAAACAAAGCTGGATTCGTTCCCAGACCCTTCCTAAAGCCGTATTGAGTTTCTGTAAGAAACTTTATTTTCTCTAAGTAATTAGTTAACTGTTGTACCATTAATTTTTCAAAAACTTTTGATATCACCGGCAAAATCGTAATAGGCCGATAACTCTCACAGATCGAACTGTTACCGCCTTTAAAAATTGGCACAAGCTTAGCTTTTTTAAATTGAGTGGGATATTCTCCTATTGAAATTGATATATTAAACATATAAGTCACCACTGGAGCAATTTGAATTTTAATATTTTTTACCATTTGAGTTCCACCCCCTACTCTTACTTGCATCTAATTGGCTGATAACATTCTTCACAGTATCGTGATCAACAGGAATGACTGCAAATGACTTCACCGTATGCAGCAGAGAAGATCTCTCGCATTTTATGTATTGCTGTTCCTGCTCGACTTGCTTCGTAGCAGCCCCAGGTACACCATCAAAATACTTAGAAAATGCCTCCGACACTTCTCCCCCCTAATCTCCTTGACCCACGGATTCCAATAATTGTCTGCCAAATTTTTTTGATGTTGCCATCACAGTTGGTAATTCGTCTTTCAAAGTATTTCCTTTTCACCAGTTTGAATAGTTTATTTAAATAATTTCTGTAACTCTATAATTATGTAAAACCTATAAATTCCTAAAATATGGTAACATACTTTTCTTATAACAATGTTTAGGGAAATATGATCAAAAGTTTTAGTTGATATACCAGTATCTTGCATCTCACATGTCAGTGAATCACCAACATAAATGGATAACCCACCCGATCTACTCTCAGAGTTGCAGTATAAAAAACTCTGAAAACCCTCAATGCTATACAAAGATACCTCCTCATCATATATCCACGTTTCAGTGAAAAATATTATATCCGGCTTTTTTGTAAGATAATTAAGGTACAGCATCAGGGAATCAAAGTTCCTTCTCAGACTCCTACAATTAAAATTGATAAACGAAATACTATCGCACATCTGATCAAATTTATGCTCATCCGAGTTTCTAAATGCTTCACAAATTATATCATCCACATCCAGTTTTGTGGTGTCCCACAATTGTCTATGCTCTTTATACGCCATTGTCAGTTTTAATCTTCCCACAACTTTCCATAATATGAATCCTAAATGAATTCATTCAAATGGTCTTCATTCCTCAATCTTATAGCCTCATCATTCTCTGTTCTCCTAATATAGACATTACCATTTCTACTCCAAATGTACTTAAAACCCAGACCTTTTAATTCTTTTGCTTTTCTCAATAGTCGATAGTTGGCAAGCGTGAGATCCTCGTTTAAGAATATTATTGTTTGATTATTATCTATGCTACATGCAGTTGAATCAATTTTTTCCCCCGGTTCTACGCTTGGCTAAAATATTCTCCGCTAATTCCTTGTTGTGTAAAGTGACGATAACAAGAGGCGATTTATCCTTTATAGTAACTTTTCTTACATCCTCAATGTCGGTCTCGGCGGTACTCTCATCGACGTATTTAATTACTTTGAACGTTTTTTCCTTTACCTTTGCCATGTCGTCTTCATTTTTACATGATCCATTTATCTCTATGTTGCATCTCCTCCTGTCATCCTCCATTTCGTTCACAACAGATTGCATACGTTTTATTTGGATTTTCAGGTACACATTTTCCTTCTGGACAGCCTCCGCCATATCGACAATAACTTTACTTCGCTGCTTTTCTTCTTCAAATTTTTCGTTGAAGAAGTCCATAGCTCTCTTCACACCGTTAATTTCAGACTTTACGTCCTGTAGCTCAGTTTTCAGCTCAAGAATCAGTAGACGCAATGTATCATAGTTCTCTTGATCGTTGTTGGCTAACTCCCTGGTATTACTAACATCGCTTGATGGGAAATGGTGGGGAATTTTGGCGGGAATGTCGATAACCTCACCTTTACTGGCACGCTTACAGGCAGCACAATTTAAAACTTTCTCTTGTTCCATCATCATTCGCACTTTAAACTCCTTAAGTTTCGTGCATTCTCCATGATGCCTCTTCTTACATGTTGTACACTGACACAACACCTATTGCCGGCGCCATCTTATATACTAAATCCTCCATCATACTTCCATCATCAATATTTCCAGTACATTCTCTTCTTTCATTAAGTCCCTTGAAGCCATTTCTTTTTCTTCTTTGTAAAAATTCTCAATGTCTTTTCTATCATGTGTGCATTACAAAATTTTTAAATTTAATTTTTTTGTCATTTTCCTTTGTTTCCCATGCTTTTGCTGCCATTCCATGCCTTCTCTTCCTTTCCTAACTGTAAATAACACATCGGTCAATAAGTCCCCGGTCTCACAAATAAATCACACTGTTTTATGTAAATTTCATCTTTATTCATCAATATATTTTCCTTCAAGAACAATACAATCATTCCAACGCTTTTCTGACATTTCTACACTTTTTTATTGAACGATTTCTCTTTACCTTCGAAATATCCTTCAGTTTCGGCAATTACCTCTTCATCGGAGCGATATTTCTTTCCATCGAGCATTTTTTTTGAGGTCTGACAACAGGAAATAGTCGCTGGAGGTTAGATCTGGAGAATACGGTGGATGAGGAAGCTATTCGAAGTACAATTGATACAATTTAGACATCGTTGCCAAGGATTTGCGATACAGTGTATTATCTTGGTGAAACAGCAATTTTTATTCATTTGGATTCATTCTTCAAACGCACCAATAATGCCATGTAATATACGCTATTGATGGTTTTACCTTTCTCGAGATAATCGATGAACAATAGTCAATGCGCATCCCAAAATACAGAGGCCATAACCTTGCCTACCGATGGTTGTGTTTTTGGTCGCTTTGGACGACTTTCAACGACTGCTGTCTACTCAGCAGACTACCGATTTCATAGCGGAGTATACTGATGTATCCATGTTTCATCTATGTCACACATCGCATGAAAAAAATCCATTTTATTTTCCTTAAACAGCTACAAACCAGCCCCAAATATTGTTCAATCTTCAATGATAATGGGTAATGTTTATCAATGCATTGTTTTGCTTCAACGGTATTTTTCTTCATCAAAAAGCAATGCGTAATCAACACAAGATTTGTTTTCCATTGTTTTGTAAATAATAAGAGTAGCGTCAGTCAAAGCACAACTCAGAAACTAGTAGAGAGATTGTCTAGAAATGTTGACTCATGACGTTTGAAGGTTGGTACAATCGACCACTGGTAATGATTTTTTCTAAGCGATGCCATCATGTTAGACCGGGGACTCATTGACCGAAGTGTTATGTTTGCTTTTGCAATGTCTTCTTTATTTCCTTTTCACAATCTCCATCTAACCATTCTATCTTCTTTTTACTCCTTCACAGAGTCATTCAATCTGAATCATCAGGAGAAGATTCAGACTGAATCATCTCCTGATAATGTTAGCGAAATGCACAACATTTAAAATAGAAATGCTCTGGTGACATTGTTGAAAAGACGGTACGAATATCTAGGACGAAATTTGCCGTTTTCGCCGTCGTTTTCTAATACAAAGCTATGCAAAAAATAGTCGAACTTCAATGCGACTATGCAAAAACCGAAGAATACTTGAACCATTTTCTTGGCACACATTTCCTTACATAATTAACGAAAACTCGTACGGTATCAAATAATTTCGAATTCGTCGGGTGTAAAAAAAATGTTGGCCGAAAACCTTGACAATTTGTTATTTCGTCGAGTCAAGGAGACACGATACGAGAGAATCCCGATAAGTAGTTCACATTGATTGAATACTTCCAACAGTCAAAAACAAAAGTCGTTTGCGAGGAAAATGTTAGCACTGCTGCTAATAAATTTACAAAAATTAAAACTTATGAACCTCTTATGCGTGTTTATGTCCAAAATGATGAGTCTTTGAAGAGCTGTGAGCACTTCAAAGCGTAGGTTATGGAGTTCTACAGAATTACATTCTGTCAACAAAGTTCCGCGAATTGAATCATTTGAAAAGCCCGCTCAAAGGGATTGTCAATATTATTTTTATCGCTAAGTTGGCACGACTGTCCTCTATACTGACGCGGAGTTTAAACGTCATCTGTTATTTAGTTTGTTTATAGTGCTAGATTTTATCAGTTCATCTTAATTGTGTTTTGCGATTTTTTACAATGGATAAAAACATCAAACAAAGAATTTGTCTTAAATTTTGCAATGCAAATGGAATTTCGTCGGTGAAAATGTTGCAGAAAGCTTACGGTGAATCGACTTTATCAAAAACACGTACATATGAGTGGTACAGTGTATTCAAAAACGGTCGAGATGTGGTGAAAGGTTTGCTTCGCTCTGGTCGTCCATCAACGTCTTCAACGAAAGTTAACATACCTAAAATGAAGTAAATGGTGACTGAAAATCTTCATTTAAGTTTGAAAGAGATAGTCGCTGATATTTCTATGTCTCACGAATCAGTTTGTATCCTTTTAAGCGATTGTTTGGAATTGAAACGCGTTGTCGCACGACTAGTGCCAAAAGACCTGAATTTTATTCAGAAACTCAATCGCGTAAAGGTCTCTGAAAACATGCTAGAACGAGTCAATTCCGACTCCACATTCATAAAACTGGTGATGAGACATGGGTATACAAGTTTGACATGCAAACCAGTCAACAGGCGCCTTCCAACTGAGTCAAATTCGAAAAAACCACGTCAATGTCCATCAAAAATTAAGGTGATGTTGACTGTTTTCTTTGATTATCGCGGTGGTGTGCACTCGGAATTCTTGCCAGAAGGTCAAACGGTAAATAAAGAATATTATCTAAGCGTTATGCGGCATTTGAGAGAGCAAATTCGTCGAAACAGGCCAGATTTGCGAAAAGAAAACTCTTAGATTTTGCATCACGACAACGTACCATCTCACAAGGCTGTCATTGTGAACGAATTTCTGGCCAAAAACTCAACAACCACCATATTCATCTGGTATGGCTCCGGCCGAATTCTTTCTCCTTCCCAAACTCTAATTACCATTTCGAGGCATCCGTTTTCAGTCCGAACTCAAGTTGATTCCGGAAAATGCATTTAAAAAATGTTCTGACAATTAGATTATTCGTTGATATAAGTGAATTATTTCGGAAGGGTCCTACTTTGAGGGCGATACAATCAATTTGGATAAATAATAAACATTCTGTGTTTTATTGACTGCTTCTGCAAAACCAATCGCTTGTGCTTGCGTTGGCGCACTTTCACCACTTTTTTGATAAGTGCGATGCAGAACTTTGAAGAGAGGCTCCAGATATGTTATTGAAAAAATATTCGTTCTTTTTACGCCACTCGTTTATTGTTTTCGAAAACAACGCGTTTTTTTTTCTATGTATAAGAAAGTATTTTATTTTGTACAAATTGTGGTTTTTATAGGTGATAATTATGTATATTTAATGGTAAAAATAATACTAAAAGACAAATTGTACTTAATGTGGTGGATATTTGTTGTTATTGGTTTTTTTTCAGTTGTTTAACATAATTTTCTAATGAAACCCGCCTGCGTCATTTGGCAAGTCGAAAACGAACTAAAATAGAAACGAGTTTTCTTTTTGGTGGGTAGAATATCTGTTAAAAATACTCAGTAAATAATCTAATTGTTAGTTTATATGTACAGTATGTCGGAAAAATAACGAACTTTCTCAAATAAAAAAAAACAATTAATTATTTTGCCAAAATTATTTATCTTTATTTAAAATACATCGCTTCCGCGTCAACACACCGCTGAGCACGTTCAGAAAATGGTAGCATCAATTTTTTTATGTCGTTTTGTATGACCCTGGTCACGGCTTTTTGGACTTGTGTAACACTGTCGTAAAACGTTCCTTTCATTGCCAGTTTGAGTTTCAGGAATAGACTTGTTTTCTCGTCAAAAATGTACGAATAGCGACGAAGGTCCTGTGAGATAATACCATGACGTTTACGAATCATGCTTGCATTCAAAGAGCTTTTTTTCACAGCTTCGAGAATGTTGTCTTTATTTTTTTATAATTGTTCTGACTGTCGATTCTGGTAGATCAAACTTCATTGCCAATTCACAAACTTTTAGTTTTGTATCGAAATCATTAAAAAAATATTTAGTTTACATTCCAAAGATAATGTTTTTCTTGTCTTATTTGATGCAGAAGAATCAGTTTTACTTCGTTTAGATGACATAGTTGTTTTTAAATGATATGATGAACAAAACAATTTGTAAACGTGCGTGTTCAGTCCGCAAAACACGTCCGTGCATGTCGTAGACCGAACATAACTACTGACGAAGAGGGTGGAGGGAAGGGGTGTTGTGCCGCCTTATTTAAAAATCACGTAATTCGCCTAAGACGGGGTAGCGTAAGTCGGGGTATTACTCTATGTTCTGCAGTAAACGAAACGCAGAGGCCGAGAATTTAGTTGAGTACCTAATATGTGTCATACCCAAAGGTAAATATTTTGTGATACATAATTGCAGTGTTCTGTACGTTTAAAAAAAATAATCAATAATGAAATAATCCCGTAAATAGCATTATTAAAGTTTTAAATTTCACAAGCGTCAAAGTCCCGCGAAGGCCATACGATACCGAACATCCACCTGCTATTCCTGCCCGTTCGCAAGGTGTGTAATTACCTTGACGGGGATTATATTTAATTTCGCCAAGTCTCTAGTTAATAGTTCGCCCATTGCCGGCTGTTTATTGTAAACTGGGGCTCAACTATTCCGGTAAACTTGTGTTCCGTAACTCAAGATGGATACAGGGCAATTAGCCCGTAATGGTTTGCTTTGGATGTAAGAAAATATACCATTTCCCTATCCAATTGCTGATTAATTTCTTTCTAGTGGAATTGGGAATTGTTCAAATACCGGTACCGTCGCCATATTATCAAGAATAAACTAAAATACGGATCTTTTTGGTTTTTTCGTCACGTTCCGTATCTGAAAAAATATTTACCAAAATTATCCACAATACCAAAAGATTTACGTTTATATATATATATATATATATATATATATATATATATATATATATATATATATATATATATATATATATATATATATATATATATTATTATTCACGTATGGGCCCTAATGGACCACGCGAAGTACAATTAGAGGCGTTTGTTGTTGTTAGCCTTCCTTTGTGCCCATACTAATTTCATTTTTTCGCTATGAGCTTTTTTCCTTTCGTCAGACCAAGTTGTTCCAGTCTTCCTACATTTTTCACTCTGCGCAACCTTCCACACATTAACCTTGTGTCTGAAACAGCCTCTATCCTGAATTTCACTTTGTGTAATATTTGCTGATCTTAGATCCTCTTTAATTGCAGCAATCCATTTAATTATTTCTACTTTAGCTCTACTCCTGTTTTCATAAAATTCGACTATTTGTCTAGTTAACCTACTCGGATTCATCCGTTTTATGTGTCCGTAAAACTTAAGTCTTCTTTTTCTCATATCGCTATGTATATCTGTGTATTGTTTGATTTCTTTGTTTTCTCGAAGTCGGTATGTTGTGTTATTTATTTGTTTGGGGCCTAGGATTTTTCTTACGATTTTTCTTTCCTTCTTTTCAATGTCCCCGATGTCCTTCTTTCTATTCAAAATGAGCGTTTCTGCAGCATATAGACATTCTGGCTTAATAACTGTGCTGTAATGTCTCAGTTTTGTGTTTTAGAATTTTTTGTTGTAAATATTTTGTGTAAGTCTCAATGCCGTTTCCATTTTTTAACATCCACCCTTATTGGCCGCTTTTTCTAACCCATTTTCCATAATTATTTCACCCAAATATTTGAATTGAGAGACTCGTCTGATGTTACCATATTTTGTTTTTAGAAATGGCGTTCTTAGTCTGTCGCAGGTCATGTATTGTGTCTTTTCAAAGGAAATTTGAAGTCCTACATTTTCTGCTGTTTCTTTTAGAATTTCAATCTGTGTCTGTGCCGTTAATACATCTTGAGCTAAAATTGCTAGATCATCAGCAAATGCCAGACAATCAATTTTGATGTTGGTTCTCCCCAGTTTAATGGGCTGGGTTATATATATATATATACCGTGTGTCCCAGCCAAATGGAATAAATTCGTTAATAAATAAATGGGGGCCTGTTCGAAAAAACACGTCGATTGGTATTTTTAGATGCGCATTTTTTTTCAACAAAATTTTTTTATACAGGGTGTGTCATGTAACAGTGGCCAATACCAACTTTCTTATTTTAAATACAACACCCTGTATATTGTTTAATTTTTGGATTCTTCAGGAAATTCTAGACTTATCTTTAACTGTTTCGGAAATATTAAGGGCTTTCAGATTTATTGCAAAAATTAACTGATTTTTTTGATTTTTTTTTTGAAAATTATTTGATTACAGATATTCGCTACAACACACAATAGAAAAATGGTATTGGCCTCTGTTACATGACACACCCTGTATAAAAGGTTTTCGTTGGAAAAAATGCTATCGGTAAAAAATTGTTATCGGTCAACGTCACTGCTTCCTTCTTAATCTGTCTCACGTGTCCCAGTTCTCTAAATTGTTTTTCAACTTTACTTACTATAACTTGGGATATGGGTGGTAAGTCAAGCTATTTTTCCCTAAAGAGACGAATAACTTCGGCTTGAGTTCGTGTCCTATCTCCATAACCTATCATCATTAAGATAGTTATTTTATGACTCTCTGATAAATACACCATGTTTAAATCAAATGAAACACACACGTCAAAGAAAACTAATTTAAAAGGCACGTTGCTTTTTTTGACGTTTCATACAACAAATACCTACCTTTGAAAACTTGATTTTTTATCTTTGCCTATTTGCTGATAATGTTAGAAGAATTACTTAATATTTCCGAAACAGTTGAAGATAAGTCTAGGATATTTTACATGAAATATGTCTAGAATTTCCTGAAGAATCCAAAAATTAAATAATATACAGGGTATTGTATTTAAAATAAGAAAGTTGGTATTGGCCACTGTTACATGACACACCCTGTATAAAAAAATGTTGAAAAAAATGAGCATCTAAAAATACCAATCGACGTGTTCGAGCGTTTTTTTTGAACACGCCCCCATTTATTTATTAACGAATTTATTCCCACCCACCCCCCTATCCCTTCAACTGGATGACATATGTTTCGTCTCTCGAGGTTCAGACTCATCAGGGCGCTGACATATACCATATCATCAAGAATAGGGAGACCCTATCCAAAGCCAACAACCCATGTTGTCGCCGACTTCCCGTCGAATGGCGTATGTACGTAGTGTTAGATTTTCTTGGACTGCGTCCAATGAGACAGCAGTAGCTGAGTGTTATCACACACCCAACCGTTGGGTCCCACAATCTCATGTGGAACACACAACAACCTGCGTCTCCGCCTAAATAAACATTTTTGTTGGTTGCTTGACCGGGAAGGAACCCCACCTATCCCTTCAAATGAATGACATATGTTTCATCTCTCGAGGTTCAGACTCATCAGGGCGCCGACATATACCATACCATCAAGAATAGGGAGACCCTATCCACAGCCAAGCTCATTGGACGCAGTCCAAGAAAATCTAACACTACATACATGCGCCATCCGACGGGAAGTCGGCGACAACATGGGTTGTTGGCTGTGGATAGGGTCTCCCTATTCTTGATGGTATGGTATATGTCGACGCCCTGATGAGTCTGAACCTCGAGAGACGAAACATATGTCATCCAGTTGAAGGGATAGGTGGGGCTCCTTCCCATCATCATCAGACCGTGTCGATCCACTGCAGGATGAAGGCATCTTCAGCATGTTTCCAACTTCCACAGTCCTGGGCTTTCCTCTTCCACTCTGGCATATAATACATATAATAGATGTCATCTAGTATATATAATACATATAATACCAAAAGGTTTACGTTTGCATATACCATTTAACACAAACAGAAGCATATGGTGCACCGTTTGCCAAATTAAAATGGCCGATAGGAGGAATCTTTTACTATCTCCTCAGCCTCCATAAAACATTATTGGGCACACAGGTTTTTTATGTTAATTTTTAAATCTTTAAAACAACACGCGCAAAGCAGATAAAAACTGTTATCTCCCTCATACACAGTAGAATTGCATCATCTGTCTCTCTCTTTTATTAGTCGATTTTTTTTTTCACGACAGTTTTTTAGTTGATATTTGGTTGTATTTGCTGATTAACGCATTTCTTGTTTGAGAACAAAACAAAATGTTGTTTGTTCTTGCTTTTAAGCCTTACAAATCCGGGGGGGGGGGTGTAATTGTCTAGGAACATTATAGAGCATTTGTTATTTTGTTCTATTGGCAGTATGTTTAAGATCGTTACCTTGCTGTAGATAAACACATCCTTAAGCTCCAGATTTTTCAGCGCTTGTAGATTATGCCTCATAAAATCAATTTAATTTTTCGGCATACATCGTACCATCAATAAAGCGTTATTTTCCAACATCATTACAAGTCTTACCGCCCTAAACGAATACATGACCATCACCGCATCTCACAGCAGGTTTAACGTTCGTCGTTTGAAATTCCGTATTCGATTTCCTCTACACAAATCTCCGTTCATCTGAAATTATACAAAATCATATGTCCAACATAAATGAAATCAAGTATAATGTTATAAGTTGTGTATAAAATATTGTTGGGGCACTAACATACATGTCCAACTAAATATTTGCAACTAATGAAAGAGCAGGATTCATTTTCTATTTATAACAACTCTATATAAATTATAAATGTTCCGTTAATTAATAATGAGCTGTTACAAACTTGCGTTTGAAATCTCGTCCCCCAAAATTATTTCGCTGCTAGACTTTGAAGATTTTCGCTGTTCATTTGAATATTGTATGTGCATAAGGTAAACAGCTCATTTTGTGTAATAAAATACAAAAACACTGTTAGACAAGCAAAAATGTATCACCCCAGGATTTTTAAAATTTTTGTTCTATGTTATTCATGTCTCATTATAAAGGGTTTTCCAATAGGGACTCTAACTTTGACAATGTATGGAAATCATGTTGGTGAAGCTACAGTTGTCTGTACACTTTTCTGACGAACTCATCAATCCTCAAATATTTCCGATGATGAGATCTGGGAACCTTGCTGGCCTGTCTAAAATGCAAGTATTCTCCCCTTAAAAATACTCCTTAACAATGCACTGGAGCATTGTCTTGCTATGTGTCATATCAGCAGGTTCTATTTACAAAATAAATAACACGTGTCCTATCTTTTTGCCCTACCGTATTATTAATATTTGTAAACATTTGATAAGTAATAATTTATATTGTAAACAAACTTAAATATAATTTTGTCTTTAATAAATCTATTTATAATAAACGAAAAAATAATAATGAAGAATAATATAAAAATACGGAAAAACATGAAGATGTCGGGACTTTTAGTCCTGGACCTTATGTATACCGACTGTAGTAGTTTGTTTTGTTTCCAAGTATATAAAAAGATGGCCATATAAATAAAGAATTTAGAGCATAACAGATTCTTTATTATTTCTTATTAATCTAAATTACTTTGTTTAACATCGTTATAATGTCTTTAGGGCTGATAGCACGAGCACGAGTCAAATATTTATTTCCCCACAGATGCACAGTTAATTGATATAAATTGGCGGCTATGCTATTTATGTCGGTGCACATGTGACAATAGACGCACTGTGACTGTTAAGTCAGCTAGAAATAAACTTTTAGTTTTACAAACACATCACAGACGAAATGTATAAATAAATCATCCGAGGATAAAGTGTGATTGTGATGTGTGATTATCCAGCATGAATAGCTTTGCAAGAAGCTGATGTTGATTTGTTCACTAGCCAGAAAACAGTGGACTTTGAATGGTTTCTATGACCACATCCACCATATAGCCATGTCATAACACTATCAGACTTTCACTCACTACAAAATCTACCTTGACAATCTAAAATTGCACCGGGATAGGTTTTTTGCAAAAAAAGGATCAACAATTTTACGAAAGTGGCATCACGAAATTTCCTGAAAGTAAAAAAATAACAAAATATCGTTTGTTATTCAGTTAAGTTGTTTTACGGGCAATCCTATACATCAACCTATAAATAAATTTATTTATCTATAAAATAAACAAGAATTTCAGTTTTATCTTTATTTGCGATGCTTTTTCCCATTTATCGGCGAACATCACGCCACACTTCAGTTAGTCAAAAAATTTCCCTATCGGAAAAATATCAGGTGACGCTACATCAGGTAGATATGGTGGGCGGGGCCAGAATCATCTAGTAAAGTTTTTTTTCTAGTCAAAAATATAAGTATAAGCTATAAGAGTATATCACTTATACTCTTATACCTTAAATTGTGAAACGTACTGCTTATTAACAAACTTAATAAACATAAAATATTAGTTAGTAAAGCATTCAAAGAGTGGAACAGTCAAAAAACAGCAATAAACTATAACATCTTTTTGAAATTAGAAAAAGATTTCCTAAAAAATAACACCCGAAATTTTTACAAAACATTTAAAACTAAATTAACAGGCTATCAACCCCAGAGTCTTTGCTTCCAAAATGAAAACGGACAATTAGCTCTAAATAACCAAGACAATTGCAAAGAACTTGTGAAATATTTTGAACAACTACTAAACTGTCCTGAGCCCTTAAACAGATTATCAACACTAACCCCTACACAAACAAACCCAGATTCATTACCACCGAATAAAGTTGAAATAATTAGGCAAATCAAGCGACTTAATAATAACGAGGATGCCCGGTGAGAGATGGGTTAAAGGAATACTGATAAGAAGTGAAGGGGGAAAGAGAAGAAGAGGACGATCGAGGAAGAAATGGCTGGATGAGGTGAGTAATGATTTGGTGAAAGTGGGAGTCAGGGATTGAAAGAATAATGCTTTTTGCCGTCATGTAATCACGTAACGTATATCACGTAACCTCAGCAGGACATTCTAAAGCGGAGCGTCAATGTCAAAACTCAGTAAACCAATACAAACCATGAAATGTAAAGAAGCAGAGTTTTCATAATGTTTTTTCAACGTTTCTTCTGTTAACGCGATGAGTTTTCCACATAAAAAATAGTGATAGCTAAAATATCGAAAGTATCTGCTATCAAAACAAAATCAAATGTTATATTGGCTTAAAATGCATGGGGCGTCACTACAAAGAAAGCTCCTTCTCAAAAATAGAATAATACAATATATAACTTTTCCCATCGCATCTCCATCTAACAGAAAAGTATCTGACTTTTCAATCTATCCTCATAAGTAATCCACTGTAAAAATGTCTACAAATACAAATTAATTTGTTTTATAAAGCAAGAAAAGATTCATAGACCAATACATTCAAGTCTCGACATAATCCTCTAGTATATTGTAAATAAAATCTTAAATCTATACAAAGCCGTGCTTTGCATTCGACATATTTGACCCGAGAGTGCTTTTCAACATTTTCCAATCCACAATAAAATGTATATTGGCTTTTTCTGAAATGTTAACGTTGTATTTTATAAAACGCAACATAATTGTATCTTTAGAAAAAGTGAGGTTATTTTCTGTTTATTAATGTTGGTCTTCTCAAGCGAAATAGGAATAATAACATGTCTGTCAACGGGGAGCATTTTTTAAGAATTAATTTAGTAGCATATAGTTGAGAGTTTCTTGTCACATGACGATCTTCCTTTATCAGTCAGTATCACAACAAACGATTTTGGACGAAATTCTTTAAATTCGTCTGTGAACGTGTATTAGTACATTTTAATAATTTTATTTTTACTATCCGTAAACAAGGAAATCACAATGTGATAAATCAGGACTATGAAAGGGACATCAGGTCTATGAAGTAATGTCAAATAATGATATTGTACTCTAGAGTAAAGTTAGGTTCTTAAATAAAAACAACTATCAACGTGAATACGTCCAAAAAATATTACATTTTTAACAATACCATTCGTTTTATACGAAAAGAAGCTCAAGTGATGTTTGTTTGAAATGCTGGCTGCAATATCCAATTTCTTCCTTCGAATCGGTCGTATTTCCATATCGAGCGACGGAATAATTGAACGTACGCGAAAATACGCTCTTTCAA
Source organism: Cosmopolites sordidus (assembly GCA_031761425.1). NCBI lineage: Eukaryota > Metazoa > Arthropoda > Insecta > Coleoptera > Curculionidae > Cosmopolites > Cosmopolites sordidus. The sequence goes on along the minus strand of JARFXV010001193.1, from coordinate 3,413 downwards.
TTAGAAGTCTGCAATAATCTGGATAATTATTTCCAGGTTCGTGGGCAAAAACAAGTCGATGTGTCAATTATATTGTTTACTGAAGACTTTCGACCCAAATTTTCACTCAACGAAGACAAAAGGTCGTTATTATTTTATCTGGTTTTCCATTGGCCAATTGACGTTAATGAATATCATTGAGAAACCTAGTTTGAAAAGCATAAAAAAAATTATTTCCACTGGTAAAAATATGTTTCTCTCTGGTAATTTTGTATACTATTTTTAACTACTATATATTTTTAGACACATATTATATAAATTAAGTGACTGTCTCGTTCTTGACTGTTCGTGAACCTCGCGACAGTAAGCACCGAAGATGGCAAATGAGATTTTGGGGAAACGTCTGCCAGCTCCCCGACAGGGACCAACTCGACAACCGGATGTACTCCCGGAAAAAAACCCAATACATATTTTTCCATCCGTGAAACAATACGCACTATATATATATATATATATATATATATATATATATATATATATATATATATATATATATATATATATATATATATATATATATATATATCATCATCATCATCATCATCATCATCATCAGCATCAGCCTGTATCGGTCCACTGCAGAATGAAGGCCTCTTCAGCATGCTTCCAACTTTCACGGTCCTGGGCTTTCCTCTGCCACTCGGGTCCAATATACTTAACAATGTCATCAATCCATCGTGCTTTTGGTCTCCTTCGCGGATGTTTGCCATCAAGCGGTATCCATTGCAGGACTGCCTTGGTCCATCTGTCGTCCCATCGCCTCGCTATATGGCCTGCCCATCTCCATTTCAATTGCTTTACTCTTCCAATGATGTCACAGACTTTTGTTTGTTCCCTGATCCATGCGCAGGACTTTCTGTCTCGTCTTGTAATGCCAAGCATACATCTTTCCATTACTTTTTATTTTTTGAGGCATTTTGCGTATAATTTTGCCTGTGTTTTATGTAACGTCCGACCACCAGCTTTTAGCATTTCGACAGTTACACTGTCCTTTCCTGGAGCTTTGCCGTTTTTCATCGATTCTATTATTTGTTCTTCCGTGGGTATTGTAGTCTTTGATGGATTCTGATCTTCATATAACTGGGAATAAAATTTTCTGACAATCTCTAACATTTGGGTACGCGCCCTGCACACTGTGCCGTCCTCACGCTTTAAAGCATATATTTGCGTTCTTTTGTTTCTCAGCTTTGTTAATTAATTTGTTTTCTTCCAGGGATTTTTGCACTAGCTGCATATTGAATCGGCGCGTGTCCTCTCTGATACGTTTTCTTATAGTTTTCCAGAGCTCAATGTACTCGACCCTGCCAAAAGGACTACCTGCAATTCTCATTGCTCGCCGTTTCTTCATTAAATCAATGGTCTCACTGGAGATTTTTGTTTGTTTGAGACATTTTTCTTCTGGTGCTATTGAAGCAGCCATTTGAAGTATACTATTGGCGATTTCTTCATATTGAACTGATATTTCCACCTCCTCTGGATCTTGTAACGCAGCAAACCGGTTTGACAAAGCAATCTCAAAATCACTTCCTCTCTCCAGCAGTTTTCCAGAATCCACCTTGCACTTCTTTGATCTTACCATTCTTTCGCGCTCTTTTCGACAGTGAATCCGAACCCTTGCTCGTACCATTCGGTGGCCACTTCCAACATTAAAATTTTTAAGGACGGTACAATTGGTAAATATTGTTTTATCGTTGGTCATGATGTAGTCAATTTCGTTTGTGAGCCCAGATGGACTTTTCCAGGTCCATTTTCTACTGATATTTTTCTTATAGAAAGAATTCATAATATACAGTTCCTGTCCTTATATGGGCCAGTTGCATTTTCGTCAGTTCTTGTTGTTCATCACTGTACTATCATATTTCAACATATTGAAATACTATATTGAAGGTATGGACCGTAATCTGCCACGGTGGTCCAATGCGGGTCGGGTGATTTTGGATCGTGTCAGTCTGAGGCCTCTGCCTTGACCTGTCCGCCAGGGGTGACCCTCCCAGGGGCATAGACTCCAGACAGAAGACTAGAAAACAGGAAAGGAATTACCGACACACCTGGTATGTAAGTTATATATATATATATATATATATATATATATATATATATATATATATATATATATATATATATATATATATATATATATATATATATATATATATATATAAATATATATATATATATATATATATATATATATATATATATATATATATATATATATATATATATATATATATATATATATATATATATATATATATATATATATATATATATATATATATATATATACATATATATATATATATATATATATATATATATATATATATATATATATATATATATATATATATATATATATATATAAATATATATATATATATATATATATATATATATATATATATATATATATATATATAAATATATATATATATATATATATATATATATATATATATATATATAATATACTATATATATATATATATATATATATATATATATATATATATATATATATATATATATATATATATATATACCACTAGAGTGTATACTTCTAGTTCGTTTCCATTTGGCGGACACCATAGCGTCAAGCAATTTTTCATTTTCTAAGCCTTAGAGCCATCATCAAACAGACTCGAGCTCAGTGACAACTGGCCAAGTTGTCTTGCATGGAGCTCAAACCCGGTTGGCATGTAATTTTTCACAAATGGGGTAAACGCTAGACTTATTCTTCACTTATTCAAGTATTCTTCAATTATTACTCTATTACTTACGTGGATATGTACATGTTAATGAAATTGTAGTATTAGTTTCATCAATTCTTCTATTGGAACCTTTGGCGTGAAACATTAAACTTGAAGAGACTTACCACTAAACACCAAATCCCTTTTTTTGAACTGCTCGACGCACGTTTCGCTTTTATTAAGATTAAATTAAATCATCTCCTGATGATGCTAACATGGTTAGCGAAACGTGCGTCGAGCACAGTTCAAAAACAGTGATTTGGTGTTTAGTGGTAAATTTCTTAAAGTTTAGTATTAGTTTCTTGGTGAAAAATCGAACTAATTTTCGCTATATAACGCTGCCAGTTTCCTGATTATTTGCCATTCATAATGTTGCATTTTACAATTGGCCGCCTGTCTTGAAGGTTCCCGGAAACCAAATTGCAGCTTCTGTTTTATAAACGACGTCGACGTTTTCACGGTGCATCATCTATCTAATAGCACCACCTGGCGAGAAATACCGGTGACGTTTTGGGAGTCCGTCTCAGTTCCGTTTACCTTTATTAATTTCGAAATTAATGAAATAAGAGGGGGCCCGACAACGCTAACGGCAAGACGTCACGTTTTGACTTGTTACTTCTA